>JACCIX010000990.1:0-134523 GCA_025506515.1 Flaveria trinervia | reverse complement strand
TTGATGTATCAAAATGTAAAGCAGCGGAATACAAACACGAATTAGACAAATTGTAGCAAGCTATCAATATATGTGAGCATTAAGATCGCATACGGTTATAGGGAGAGAATATGAATTTCTGATTTCTAGGAATGTTTATAGAAGTAGAATATTTCTAATCGAATCAATCAATCATTCCATTCAATTGCTCATATCGCTCAATGATTACAATGGGTTGTCACTCCTTATATAGAGTGCAACAGTCACTGCTGTTATCACGGAAAGTGACAACTGGCAGATCTAATACAGAAATAACTAAATCTTAACAAACTACTGAAATGTTCACAACTACTGAGAACACTTCAGCAAGTTAAGTACAAAATATAAAACTACTGAAACTACAACGACTGAAGAACAAGCTCTTCAGTCGTTTTACAAAACTACTGAAACATAAAACATAAAACTACTGATATCACAACTACTGAAGAAGTACTCTTCAGCAGTTGTGACAAACTACTGAGGCTTCAGTACTTGATCTTCAGACTTTGACCTTCAGGCGTTTCATCAGCTGATGACTTCAGTAGATATCATCAGCTGATGTCTTCAGTCTTTGTCTTCAGACTTTGTACATCAGTTGTTGATCTTCAGTACTTGTGAACTCTTCAGCTGTTGTACTTCAGTACTTTGGTCTTTCAGCTTCAGCACTTGTGTTCTTCAGCTGTTGTACTTCAGCACTTTGGTTCTCAGCTGTTAAGGTCTTCAGCACTTGATCTTCAGCTGTTGAAGTCTTCAGTACTTGTCAAACTACTGATGAGGCTTTCAGCAGTTGTTGTGATACCGTGTGGGACTTAGAGATTTTCTGATTTTGGCTCATTGGTTCTTTTGGTCCAACAGATTCATTTTGCAGGAGCAAAGGTATTGCAAGGTAATTCACTGCACCAAGAACTCCACAACAAAATGGAGTTGCTGAAAGAAGAAACAGAACTCTCATTGAAGCAGCCAGAACAATGCTAGCTGATTCACATTGCCTATCACCTTTTGGTCTAAGGTAGTGAATACTACATGCAATGTTTAAAATAGAACATTAATTGTCAAAGAACACAACAAAACTCCTTATGAGCTCTTATTTAAAAGAAAACTTTACATAGGATATCTTAGAGTTTTTGGATGTCATGTATCAGTTTTAAACATAAAAGAGTCATTGGGAAACCTTTCAGAAAAAGCATATGATGGTTTCTTTGTTGGATATTCTTCAACATCTAAATCTTATAGGATCTATATTCCACAACATAACATTGTGGAAGAAACTCATAATGTATCCTTTGATGAAGCTGTATTTACTAAATCAGTTAAAGGTTCATCATGGTTGTTTGACATAGATGCTCTTACTGAATCATTTAACTATGATTATTTGAACAGTACAGGATCTGATGAAGTATGCTATCCATTTGTTATACCATATATGAATGAAGTAACATTATCTGTTGATCCTCAAGGATACACACATCCTTAGGTGGAAACACTTCAGCAGCAGAAGCTGACACTGCATGTGGAGATGAACAATGTGCATCCGGAGATGTGAATGTTGTCCCTGCATCAGATCCATGCTCTCAAGTGAATACAACAAACATGGAAATGTTTCAAGTCCTCACTTATCATCTAGAGAAGTTCGTGTAACTCATATGGAAGAGCTAAATGATTCTAGAAAAGTTCCTATAACTCCTACGGAAGAGCAAAACTGATTCTAGAAAAGCCCTAACAGCTCATGCAGAAGACAAACTTGATGGTGCTGAAGATCATTCACCACCACATGTTGAAGAATTTGACTACTTTCTAAACTCTCAACCTGGCTTGGATCAATCTGCAACAATGGATATGACTAACCTGGAATCATCTATTCTAGTTAAATCAACTCCATCATCAAGAATCAATAAGACTCATCCAGTCAACAACATCATTGGAGATCTTACAAAGAGAACTACAAGAAGCCAAAGTGGTACTGCCAACATTTGTCTCGTCAGTGTTTTCTTTCACAAGTGGTTCCTCCAAACATCATTGCTGCTTTAAAGGACAATAGCTGGATTGAAGCTATGCAAGAAGAGCTTCAAAAATTTAGAAAACAAAAAGTATGATCTCTAGTTGATTTACCTGAAGGTCAACATCCTATTGGAACAAGGTAGCTATACAAAAACAAACTGGATCATAGAGGGATTATTGTAAGAAATAAAGAAAGGTTTATTGCTCAAGGATACACAGAAGAAGAAGGAATAGACTATGATGAAGTTTTTGCACCAGTTGCAAGAATTAAAGCCATAAGAGTGTTCCAAGCTTATGCATCATATAAGAAGTTCATTGTGTATCAAATGGATGTTAAGAGTG
Source organism: Flaveria trinervia (assembly GCA_025506515.1). Lineage (NCBI taxonomy): Eukaryota > Viridiplantae > Streptophyta > Magnoliopsida > Asterales > Asteraceae > Flaveria > Flaveria trinervia. The sequence continues at coordinate 132,165 of JACCIX010000990.1, read as the reverse complement.
TATTTCTAAATGGTAAAATTGATGAGAAAGTTTATGTGTCACAACCCCTGGTTTCGAAGATCCTTATTATCCACATAGGGTATACAAGCTAGATAAAGCCTTGTATGGTCTTCACCAAGCACCAAGAAAATGGTATGAAACACTATCATCTTTCTTGCTCAAGCAAGGCTACAAAAAAGGAACCATTGAGCAGACTCTCTTTCTGAAACAAGAACATCAAGATCTCTTAGTTGTTCAAATATATGTTGATGACATTATATTTGGATCAACTAATAAGAGATTATGTGTAAATTTCGAAGAACTGATGAAATCTGAATTTCAGATGAGCTCAATAGGAGAATTGAATTTCTTTCTTCGTCTTCAAGTTCATCAAAAGATAGATGGGATATTCATTAATCAAGAAAAATACATACATCAAATTATGAAGAAATACAATCTTGCTACTGTATCATCATGCAAAACACCAACATCAACAATTGAAAAGATTGTACCTGATCCTTCAGGAAAATCTATTGATCAAAGATTATATAGATCAATGATAGGATCTCTTATGTATTTAACTACTAGTAGACCTGACATTATGTTTATTGTGTGTTTGTGTGTGTTAGGTACCAATCTGATCCAAAGGAGTCTCATCTGAATGCTGTGAAAAGAATCTTCAAATATCCTAAAGGAAAACCAGGACTTGGTCTTTGGTCTCCAAAAGATGGTGAGTTCACACTTTACTCATATTCAGACAGTGACTATGGTGGATGCAACAGCAACAGAGAGTCCATAACGGTGGATGTCAATTCATCAGACCAAGACTAGTATCATGGCAGTGCAAGAAACAATCAATGTATCTGTATCCATAGCTGAGGCTGAGTACATAGCTGCTTCAGCTGGTTGCTCTCATGTTCCTTGGTTGCAAAACTAATTACTTGACTATGGTAACAACTTCCTTCAAAGTTAATTTACATAGATAATTCTGCTTCTATGTTTATAACTGCTAATCCTGTGCAACATAGTAAAATAATATGAGATAAGATATCATTTTCTGAGAGATTGCTCAGAAAAGGGTTTGATTAAGTTACTCGAAGTGGATACAACAAATCAGCTTGTTGATTTATTCACTAAAGCCTTTGATTCAGTCAGATTTAATTTTCTAATTGAGTCTCTGGGAAAGATTAACTTAGATTAATCAATTAGAACAAACAAAGAAAAGCAAATGATGCCACGTGCATGACATATGCTTGTGAAATGATAGTACGCTATATCTTTATTTACTACTGAATTCTTAAATATCATTAAATCTGAGCAACTTTATTGATATGTGAGTAGGTTCATCTTGAGTGGAGACTACACTTAGTGCATGCCAAACATAATGCAAAGTGATTGTTTGTGGGAAACTTCATTTTGAGGACACAAAGTGAGTCTTATTCTGATGTGATCAAATCACTCATTTAAGCACACTATGTACCAACACTTTATAATATCTATCTTTGCAAATCATACTCCCTCTATTTTGTGTAAAAAAAGACCTGGGTGTATGATCACCATGCTATATATCAGTATCCAAATGGTGAAAAGATCATGATCCTCATCATCCCTCAGTTTTGTGTAAACAAAGACCTGGGTTAAAGGCACCTCTGTTTTACGTGAGTAATGACCTAGTAACCTGATGATGATCATATCTAAGCTCTCAAAGGAATCCTATGTGATCAATTGTATATTAATCTAAAGCTTTTACATCAATGCATTAATGAGATATCCATGCATCTCAAGATAGAACTTATAACTTAAATTACATAGTTATTAAGTGTGAAAAAGTGATGATTTGACTTGCAAAGGGAGGACAACATCTTCGTGAATTGAATGTGAAGCCCATAATAGTTATTTCCTAATCAATATGGAAACATGATAAACAACATGCCTAGTTAATACATTAGCTCTTGTATGGACTTAAGTGGATAATATACTTGCAATCAAAACTATGTTCATGTATCAATTCAATAAAATAACTCTTCAGGAAGAGGCTTAGCATTATAGTATGATCCCATCATATGTGTGTGTAGATCCATATGTACCTAGTTTACGGTCTTAATGTAATATGTCTATCATGTCCTTAATGTAAATGAAATATATGAGTTGAATGAAATGTATTATGTGGTTATTGATCTTAATGTTTAATGTTTTAGTGTATGATTTAATGTTTATCATCTATTAACGCATATTGAACCAACTATAGAGGTTTGTGGTTGTTTGAATAGATCTAAGTCAAGTAATGATTGTGAAACATATTCAAACTTAGTCATATGAAGTTCTCATGCGAATGGCCCATGCTAATGGACCATATGCATGAACAACTTCATGCTAATGAACCAGTTGCACAATTGTGACATGAGATTGACTCAGTCGCATGACTGAACACTCAGTCGTGCGAATGCATCAACTGCATGACTCGGTCGCACCACTTAACCATGCTAATGGTTCAGTCGCACGAATGAGTAACCCTAACCTATAAATACCACTTAATTCGTGGAAAAACATAACAGTTTGAAGAATTCGACTCCTACACGTACCCTAGTCGTCCATAACGTCCAAGAAAGCCAGTCCAAGTCATAGATCATTCTTGATCAATTCCTATTCATTCTTAACGTTTAGATTAATCTTATATCGATCGGGTTAACGTCTCACTGATTGAATCGCCAATCAAATAGGATTCCGCACTATTTGATTCGATATACATGTGAGTTAGTTAGTACTCCGTCTAGTACACGGTCCTCTAACAAGTGGTATCAGAGCTAAGGCTTTTGATTTACGTGTGATTCAAGTGATTTTGATATAAAAATTGTGTTTTTCATGCAAAAACGCAATCTTTTGTGTCAAACGTTGATTTGGACGTCTCCAAGTCGTAAAGTTAATGTTTTTCCGGCATACGGCAATTAGGGTTCTTGAGAAATTTGTGTTTCGCGTCAAAATACCTTAAACTTTTGAATTCTCAAGATTCAGCAGCTTTAGTCACATGATTAACTCAATCGCACGACTGAATACATACGCATGATTGGACTCATTCGTACATCCATTCGTACGACTGAACTGTCTATTCGCACTATTCATCCACACTTGTCCATCCGCACGATTGATTCATCCGCAAAGGTTCATTCGCACGTTTGAGCCATTTGCATTGTTCAATCGCACAAGCTGTCCAATCGCACACCTTCATTCGCATAAGTAAAACAGTTTGTTCCAAAGTACAAAGTTATTAGAAATGGAGGGTCAATATTCAGCGTTCACCGCTAGAAGGGACTCCAGGATTCAAGATCTGTTGCTTCTAGAACATAAAGTGGAAATCATAAGAAGTCCCCTAAGCTTGTCACGTTAGATGATTACCCACAATGAAATCAAAGATTTGAGATTTACTTAAATGGAGTAGATCCTAATCTGTGGGAGTCGATAGAGACAGGATATAGTATGCATGTAGGTGCAGATGGAGTCAAACTCACCTTAAGCGGTATGACTGATAGACAAATGGTAAAGTACAATGCAGAGATGAAAGTATATGTGTTGTTGACTCAGTCAATTCCTAACGACATCTTTCCATCAGTTTTCTGAGAACAAGCAAGCTAAGAAGCTGTGGGATGCATTGGAAAAGACGTATCAGGGAAATGCATCGTTAAAAGCTCTGAAGGCTAAAGCGTTGAAGAAGGAGTTTGACAACTTCTCGTCAATGGGAAAGGAGAGCTTGGACGATGTCATTGATCGATTCTACCACCTGATGAGTGAGCTGCACACTCATGGAGTCACTACGTCTATGGAAGACAAAGTTTCAAACTTTGCAGATGGGTTGCTCGAGAAGTGGAGTTCGTTTATTTCCAACCTTAGACAGAATGATATGCTAGCCAAGTTAGACATCAACGATTTCATTCTGAAACTATAGGAGGAAGAGTTAAGGATGAACCACAGGGCCTAAAAGTCTTCATATGATCAGAATCTGGCACTGTACAGCTCAACCCCACAAGCTAAAATGTTTGGAGCACCACTTCAAACGGCGCTTGTGTCGAGTTCAGTTGGTCCATCATAAACTACTACTTCAGCATCTGACATGTCAGGGTCGTCTGGTACCTAATACATAGCATCTGAAGCAAATGCTACAAAACTAAAGACCGAGAATCTCAGGAATGTGACAGTAGAGGTAGCAAAGGAGCACATGGATCTCTTAGCAGCTGTTGTCCACTCCTATGACAGGCTAGTTATTCGGAAAATTGGGAACTACCATCTGGCAGACAGGACTACGAGCAGGTAGACGAGACGAAGTTAGAAAGAATGGACATCATGTAGGCCTTAGCAAGTGCTGTTCGGAGAGCAAAGAAGTTTGTCAAGAAGACCGGACAAAATCAGATTGCCACTAAGGACATAACTTTTGTGATAGGATCAATTGAGCTAATCTATGATGATATATGAACACAATTCAAAGAAAACACATACAAAGTAATCGAATTCAAACAAGATATTAACAAATTCAAAATTTCATTACTATCAAGCAAAGACAATTACAAGTAATAAGCAGTAGTTCATTCACTCTTTTAAAACTCACTCTTACTAACTAACAGTCTAAGCTATTTATAATGAAACACAAAGGAACTAACAATTACAAAAATAGTCCCTATACTATTACAAATATCAAAAAGACACATAAAGATAACATGCTAATCTTTCTAGAGTCCTAACATTTTGGTTTTGACAAGACAAAAGTTACCTGCTTCAACTGTGGGGAAAGGGGCACTTCAAACATGAATGTGTGAAGCCCAAGAAGACGGGAAATAGGAATCCATTCTCATCTCCACTCGTTAGGATAAGCCTACCAGCAGTCCTACTTTGTCGAGCAAGGATCCTAAAGCCTTAACAGCTCATGATGACGAAGGATAAGATTGGAGCTTTCGGTTTGTGTCTCCGGGAGAATCCAACATCGCTAGTGTTGAGGATCTAGATGACGACTCAGCAAGCGAAGGTGATATTGCAGTGGAACTCGTGATGTCAAATGTTGATGAAACTGCAACTGTAGTTGATCACCTGCCTAAAGAAGGGACAAGCCCAACAAGTTCATAATAAATAAATAATAACCCAATCAAAGATCATGTGCTGCATGTCTAAGTCCAAATACACAAATAGGGAAAGATGCTAACAATGTCCAAACAATTAATTTTGTTAAACAAGATAAAACATCTAAACAAAAAGTGTCAAAACCCAATCAGAAGAAAGTCACTCATGTGTCACATATTTCTCCATAGAAATAGGTAAATAGTCAAGTTGAAAGCAGGTCATGCTACAACTGTGGAAAGTATGGGCACATAGCGTCTTATTTCCCTTATTATCAGACACCAAAGAAAAAGATTGAACTTTATGACACTAAAGCAAGCTCTTCCAAAAGAAGCTCCATGACTCCACCAAAAAGAGTCAGTGAACCTAAAGTTCAACCTATCAGCCAGTCGTCTGTTTATCACAAACAGGCCCTACACAAAGTTGGCTTATGGAAACAAAAGTCTATGTTTGTTAATGAGAACAATAAGAGAAATGATCTTCCCTCACCCTTTAATGGACAATGGGTAGAATTTATGATTTGTGATGCCACTAGGACACCCAAGCCGGTTAAGGCTTGGGTCCCTCACCTTAACTAATGTTTTCAATTGAATGTGCAAGGTGTTTTCTATAGTGCTCAAACAACACTTGGATTGTAGATAGCGGAGCATCAAGGCATATGACTAGAAACCGGGCACTCCTATCAAACGTCAAACAAATGAAAGGAGGTCATGTTTCTTTTACTGGAAACAAAGGAGGGTACATCACAGCTCAAGGGGAAGTAGGGAACCAGAAAGTTAAGTTTGACAAGGTAAACTATGTTCAAAAACTTCAGAATAATTTGCTTTCTGTTTCCCAAATATGTGACAAGGGATATAAGGTAGTTTTCAACAATAAGATGTGCTATGTCCTGAAAAAGGACTATGTGATTCCGGGGAACAAGTATTCATGTTAGCCTCAAGATATAATGACCTTTACGTCTTCGATCTATCGAAGGCCTCCACAATGGATCATCAAGTTTAGTGCTTCTTGTCAAAAGCTACTGAGAAGGATTCTATCTCCTGGTATAGGAGAATGGGGCACATCAATCCACGGAAGATGAACCTCTTGATCCAGAATGATCTAGTGCGCAGAGTCAATGTCAAGAACTTCCAACTCCCGGATTTTTGTGTCGCTTGCAAGAAAGGCAAACAGACTAAGACGTCTCATAATGAAAAGAAAGTTAATTCTATAGAACGGCCCTTTGAGCTTCTTCACATGGATCTGTTTGGTCGAGTCAGTACAAGAAGCATCGCAAGTGACTTGTACTACTATGTAGTTACAGATGACTACTCAAGATTATCTTGGGTGATTTTTTGAAATCAAAATCAAAAAAATTTGAGTCATTCAAAGAATCGGTAACTACACTGGAGTCTCTCTACAAGTTGAAGGTAAGACAAGTACGCTCAGACAACGGAACCGAGTTCAAGAACCAATGGATGGAGGCTTTCTGCAAAGAAAAGGGAATTGTGCACCAGTGCACTTCCGCCTACACTCCTCAAATGAACGGGGTTGCTGAGAGAAAGAATCGCAGCTTAATAGAGACAGCACGCACAATGATAGCAGACTCGAAACTGCCTATCCAATTTTGGAATGAGGTAGGGGCCAATGCGTATTACACGTTAAATCAAGTTCTGGTGGTAAAACGTCATGGAAAGACGTGTAACAAGTTACTTCAATGATGTAAACCAAATATGGAGTACCTCGAACCATTTGGAGCACCATGTACGTTGCTGAAGAAAACTCAAGAAGGGAAGTTTAGCGAGAAGGCTGAAGAGGGCATCTTTCTAGGATACAACATACCAAATAAGAGAGTTTACAACAACTCAACGGGTCAAGTAGAGGTGTGGTGTAACGTTGATGTTTAGAGATACACCACCCCTCCTGCTAGAAAACAACCTGCCTTCTTTTTCGACTATGATGGATTCTTCAAGTCCTTTAACATCCCTCTCTCCACGTCTGATGATGAGTTAGTAGCCAAAATGATGTATGATGTCTTAAACACACCATCACAAGAATCTACATCATCTGGCTCACAAGGTGAATCACCTACCCACTCAGGGGGAGCACTCAAGGTAAGCGACTCTTCCTCTGACGATGAAGCCGTGGAGAATGATCAGGACACTCAGGAGCAAAAGGTTCCTACTACAACAAGTCCACAAGCATCTGACATTGATGCCTCTATGTCATCGGAACCTCACACCCCTGTTGCCTCAGATACGGAACCAAACGTTCATAATCTTGATTCTGAGGTAGTTGTTCCCACCACTCCTGGATCACGCCTAAATGTCTGTCATCCTCTAGACAATGTCATTGGGGATGTGAGATCAGGAGTTCAGACAAGAAATCAACTATATTCAGCTGATTATGCCTCGGTAATGGAAAAAGGGTATCTTCACGATGGTGCTTACTGTTGTTTTGTGTCTCAGTTTGAGCCAAAATATGTCAGTGAAGCCCTAAATGATGAGTCATGGGTGAGTGCCATGCAAGAAGAACTTCTTCAGTTCAAGAAGTTAGGTATATGGACAATGGTAGATAGACCTAAAGGTGCTATGGTCATTGGCACCAAATGGGTCTTGAAATGTAAGAAAGATGACCAAGGTGTCATCATCAGGAACAAGGCTCGACTTGTAGTTCAAGGATTTCGACAAGTCAAGTGGATTGATTACAATGAAGTATTTGAACCTGTGGCCAGAATGGAAGCCATCCGTATCTTCCTAGCCTATGCCTCTTACATGAAGATTAAAGTCTATCAATTGGATGTAAAGAGTGCATTTCTTCAATGTGAAATCCGGGAAACAATTTATGTCAGTCAACCCGAAGGATTTGAGGATCCATATTATCGGGACAGAGTTTACAAGCTAGATAAGACTCTCTACGGTCTTCACCAAGCCCCGATAGCATGGTATGGAAAACTCTCAACTCACCTGGTGAAACACGGATTTCGCTGAGGTGTAATTGACTATACATTGTTCATCAAAGAAAAGGATGGTGATTTGCTGCTGGTTCAGATTTATGTTGATGATATAATCTTCGGTTCCAAGAACGAAGAATTATGTAAACAAACTTGAAGCAGTAATGAAGGCAGAATTTGAAATGAGTGCCATGGGAGAGATGAAGTCTTTCTCATGTTACAGGTGGATCAAACACCAAATGGGATATTTCTACATTAGACCAAGTATGTAGGGGATGTTCTCAGTCAGTTTGACATGGAGAATGCTTCCACAGCTGGGACTCCACATGCTACAAATCATGATGTAGCACCCGACGAGAATGGTCATCTGGTTGATGCCACCATGTACCGAGGAATGATTGGATCCCTCATGTACCTCACTGCCTCAAGACCTGATATTATGTATGCAACATGTCTTTGTTCAAGATATTTGGCAAAACCAAAAGTTAACCATCTTATTAGGGTCAAAAGGATATTTCGTTATCTGAAGGGTACACCAACACTTGGGTTGTGGTATCCCCATGACAATGACTTCGAGCTTACCGTGTATAGTGACTCGGATTATGGTGGCTGCATGATGAACTACAAATCCACCTCAGCAGGTTGTCAATTCTTTGGGAGAAGATTAGTCACGTGGCAGTGTAAGAAGCAGACATCAGTTGCGTTGTCAACTGGTGAAGCTGAATATGTTGTTGCGGCAAGCTGTTGTTCTCAAATCATCTGGATTCAACAGCAGATGCGGGACTACGGTTTGAAATTTTCTAACACCCTTATATTTGTTGATAATTTTGCTGCAATAGCCATTACTAAAAATCCTGTCCAACATCCTAGGACCAAACACATCGGCATTAAATATCACTTTATACGTGATTGGTTGAAAAAACTATAATCAATGTTGTTAAAATAAATACGGATTTTCAACGCGTTGACCTCTATACAAAAGCCTTTGATAAACCATGTTTTCTATATTTTTTAGAGGTCAACGGCATTAAAAAGAAATGTGATGTAATTCTAGACAATGAACAGGTCTAGTCCGATGCGTCAAGTCCATTTTCTTTTATTTTCTTTGATTATAGTTTATTTTTTTTAATTTATTATATTGATTTCAATTCTTCGCCTATTAAAATCCAATAGCACAAATCGTTTATGATTTTAGAATTTTAGGGGGAGAAAAGGTTAAGTTAGCATTAAAAAAATAAAAAAAAACAAATGAGGGAGGAGGACAGGCAAGCTGATTGAAATGAGATCGTATCTGAGATATCGATTCAACGACTATGGAAAATGATAGTACACAGGAACAAGGCATTTCGGACTTTAAAATATTTAAATTGAATTAGATGCGAAATTCAAAGTATAAGTCTGAGAAGTCTAAGCAAAAATAAAAGGAAAAATGATGGTAAAACTAGCTACTACTAAGGTAACATGGAGAAAGTAGACCTAGAGGTTGCTAGACCATTAGATGATATGTCGGCAGATTCAACACAATAGATAAGTAGACCTCGTTGGTGATCTTAAGATCAAACTAAGTTGCTCAACAAGCTGTGGGTTATCATCTTATCCCTAGTTAACACAATCAATAGAGTTCCAATAAGGGGTGACGAGCAAAATAAACGCCAGAAATGTGTGTGGATGACCAAAAATGAACAAAGCAAATTATGAAAAATGCAAAAAGCAATCAAACTGATAACCTATGTTGTTGGTGCGATCTGTGCAACAAAATAAATTTCTCAAACAAGAAGATAGGTTATGTGCCTCTCTGCTATGCGATGCCATTGACCTGAGGATAAGCGTAACCTATATATTCTAGAATTCATTGTTGTTTGCTGCCTCTTTGTTGTGCGGTGGCATTGACCTGAGGCTTGGCTTCGCTTTGAAAGCTCTAAGAATAGTGTTTTCTTGTCAAAAATACCCGTAAACCGCTCAAAAATCTCCTGAGGAATGTTGATTACCATATAAGCGTGGGATCCACAAATACTTGTTGAAATAATTAAACCTTAAACCTTCACCAATCTGTGTCAAAAGTCTGTGTATGGATTTAAGTGGACAAGTATACTGACAATCATCGTGGCAGCAATTCTTGAAAGTCCAAATCAATGTGTGTGTCTTATAGTACTAGTATGATTTCCTTAATTTGCAAATGACTCTCAACGAAAACAAGAATTTAGCATCAAATGATTTTGGTAAGATGTCCTGAATGATTTGATTACCTGTATGATTCCATAATGAATCATTTCCTCCTATGGTCAAAATAACTTGAAGCTGCATGTTCAAGAAGTAAATCTGTTAGATTTCTATCTTAGGATTTCCACCTCACACAAAATCACAAAAACATCTTTTTTTTGTCTTTTAATTTTAGTTTTTTTTTGTTTTGTTTTAACATTTAGTCAATTTAGAGTTATCAGTCGGACTAGGTCGTGGAATTCAATATGGGATTTATAATTTAAAAGGGCCACGTCTGAGGTGACCAAATGTGTGTTCAAATGTTAAATGGGTCACGTCTGAGGTGACAAAATGTTTTTTATAAAAAGATCACGACTGAGATGATCAAAAGTTTTCAAAGTTACAATGGTCATGTCTGAGATGATCGACTGCTCAAAATGTTCAATCAATAGTTAAATGGGGTTAAATGTCAAATGGTCATAAAGTCAAAACCATAAGTGTGATCCATTCGCACGACTGGACCATGAGTATGGACTAGTCGTACGATTGGACCATACTTATGCACTAGAAAACCGAATGGAGCATGAGTATGAACCATTCACACGAATGGCTTACAAGATTGAGCCAGTCGCCCGAATGGAATTATCCGAATGAGTCAGTCGCCCGACTGAAACCTAGTTGGCCAACTGAAAGTGATCGACTGAACCAATCGCACAACTGAGATCCAATCGCCCGAATGAAAAGAACGAATGGATCCAGTCACCCGATTGAAACCAGATTTAGTATAAATAGGGCCATAGTCGATCGCACATACTCACCACCCCTCATTCGCCCTAAAATCACATATTGAGCTGTTACTCTACCAAAATTTCTTCTGACCTTACTTGACATCAAATTTCAATATTTTGACGATTGCTAGTTGTTATACAGGTACAATGCGGTGCAACCTATGTAAATCTCAGTTGTTTCGTGCCCTAAATCATTGAATTCGGCCCTAACCAAGAACCGAAACTTAGTTGGACAAATTAACTAATAAAACTAAGTAAAATGTTGAAATCAAGGTTATAAGGTGCTAAGTAGTGTTATTCAAAGTCTAATGAGCCAAACCACGATGTCTAATGTTAAGATTTGCTCAAAATTTGAATTTGAATCAAACAGATAATAGGTCATGCGACTGGACTCCCGGATGAACTACAATCGTGCGACTGAGCTGGAAAAATGACTCAGTCGGCCGAATGAACAATGCGTATGAGCTCAGTCGACCGACGGAACCAGTCGCAGGTTCAGTCGCCCGATTGAACTCAGTCGCAAGATAAGTCACCCGGTTGTTTTCAGTCGCATGTTAGGTCAAACAACTAAACCCAATCGTATGGTTCAATCGTAAATTGAACCAGACTAGTCTCAAACAGATTAATTTGAAATGGTTTCTATTGTGTGATGATCTAACTTGTATGCTTCTTGTGTTACAGATTGATGGTTGAATGGTGGACCATCAACACAAAGCACAATATCTATGCACATCTGGACGCCACCACTCTGGATGCCACCACTCGGAACGTTGCCGAGTTTGCTGGCATCATAGCCTTCTTGAAGAGATCACGGATACACCGAGCCATCTCTACACCATGCACTCCTTACAGGTCTATACAGCAGGCCTTCTGGGAGAGTGCATCAGTTGATAGATCTTGTGAGCCCTACTACATCAGGAGTACTATATTTGGGAAAGATATTGAGGTGACAGCTGCTGATAATAGACGAGTACTGGATTTGGGTGAGGATGCTGATCACCCAACCAGACTACACCCTCTTAGAGTGAAGGGATGCTTCCTTAGGATGAAGTACTCTGGGGACATAAATGCAGGTGTGCTAAACAAAAGCAACATGTGTCCCCAGTACAAGTACTTAGCACAAGTAATACTGAAGTGCATAGCTTCGAGGAAGGGTGGCTTTGATGACCTATCAGACCAGCTTCAGAATGCCTACGTGGCATTGGTGTTGAACCACCCCTTCAGCTTCTCCAGCATGATATTCTCATACCTGATCGAGAATCTTGAGGCAAAAGGCAAAGAGGGATTTTGCATGTACCCGAGGTTTCTTTAGATGATTATTGACGAGAAGCTGTCCTCTCTGCAAAAGGAGAGCCATGATGCAGTATCACTTGAGGTGATGGATGACATGATACTAGGCCGGATGAAGATCTACAGGGGAAAGCAGGTCAAACCCCTGTAAAGAGACTGTTCGGGCATCTGGCCAGGAGGAGTACGTAGTGCCTACAAGGCGTAAGTGGCGCCACGAGGAGAGTGATTCAGATGTTGAGCAATTGCTCTTCCATCTGATGACTTCAATGATGATGATAGTGACACTGGTGGAGATTCTGGCCCTGCTGTTTCTAGGGCCAGCACTACACATACTACACCTCCACTACCCACCCATGCAGATGCCACTGCCAGTTTCTATCAGGATTTCTATCCTCCTGGTGAGGAGGAAGAGAGTGATGAGGAGCCCCTAACAAGTTCAGTGGGCAGTAGGGTGGTTTCCAACGACGAGGCATTCGAGAGGTTAGAGGACGCCCTAGTGAGTCTGGGGAGACTACAGCCGACCCCAGCTACTCACCAGGTCAGCCCAGCAGCATCCCAGGGGGAGCATCCACCTCCAGGGGCATGAGGAGGAAAAGGATGGCTCAGCCCCATGGGATGAAGACGAAGAAGAGAAGGATGACCTTTATCACCACCACTACCATAGCCACCACCTCTACCACACCACCCACTACCTCTACCTCTCCCATCATTACCACTGCCACCATTCCATCTATCACCACTATTGCCACCACACACACCACCACTACCTCAGCCACTCCACCACTTCCCCGTATCACATCCACCACCACTTCAGCTTACCCATCACCACCCACACACATACCACCTCCCATATACACCACTGCCACCACCACCACCACCTCTAGCCACCAGGCAGGACCATCATATCACCCATCCTTTCCATCAGGATCGTCTCTACCTCCTAGTGGGGTAGAGGAAAAGCTTTCAGCACTAAACCGTATGGTGCTGAAGCTGTTAGCTGTTGAATTCTTTATGCCCAAGACACATAGAAAATTGATGTTGTTAGTACGTCATGATCCAAGTCGGGTCATACCTAATAACAAGCTAAGCAAACACCAAATAATATTTAATTGATGATATGATCATACAATTAAATATATATATATACACCAATTTAGAAAATGGGTTTTCTAAATAAGTTGCATATGAGATTGAACAATTTATATGGATATTTTGTTTAATAGATGTTGTTTGTAATGTTATTTAAGTTACTTAAATAACATCAAATAATAAGAGAGTGTGTATGTGTTATTCAATTAAAAGGTTAATTATATGAATTACCTATATGAATGACTTGTTAATGTGTTAATCTTGTTTTAAGTTTTGGGGGGAAAATCCATTTGCAATGTATGTTTTCGGCTGCCCACTTTCAAGTGGGGCTTCCTTTTGCTTTTCCCTAGTGTTCTTGGAACAAACACAACACACAAGTCATTCATTCACTACACCTCTCTCTCTCTTACATGCAAAAACTCAATACAAAGGGTTTTCTCTCTTCTTGTTGAAGAAGTTGCGGCTGAAAGAGTTTATAGCAGCTCTTCTTTTGTTTTTTGGTGTTTAAATCCTAGCAAGAAGGTGTTTGTCATATAGCTTGGGGTATGCAAGCTTGAGAGGACCTCCTTTGGTGCCTTTAGTCGTTTCTTGGAGCTCATCCTCTTCAATCTCTTCCTTTTGCTGCTGAAAAGGTAGTCTTTGACAGCCTCATTAAGGCTGTCCATATTGTTTGTTTTGTGTTAACATAGCTAGCTTTTATTCAAGTATAAAGATCCTATGTTATGGGTTTGTTTATAAGTTTGTAATATCAAGATGAAACCCGGATTTTCAGTTGATTAACTATGTTATAATGCTTGCTTCCGCTGCGTTTTCACTAAGTATAAATGGTTAAACTATGAATCTTGTTCTAACAAACCCCAACATTGGCATCTAGAGCCGGTTATGTGGATAGCTAGCTTGTCTTGTCCTTGTTATATTTTGTTCTATGGGACTTTGAAATCTCTTTTAGGGGCTTCTATGTTCATGTTTTATGAATCCCCAACTTTCAAAGTTATATCACACATGCTTGTGATTAAACTTTGAAACACGTGTATGTTATATTTGTTGTTGTTTGGGCATGATAAAACCTGAATTTTTGTTTATGTTGGCTGATATTTTGTGGGTTTTAAGTGGGGATTCATGTTGGTTTGGATGATATGATCATTGTTCATTATGGTGCATAACCTAGCCATTGACCTTGTGTTGTTTGGATGTTTGTAATGGTTGTATTCATTCATTCAATTGGGTTGTATATCTATTGTTTGTGCTTTGTTTAAAGTGTAATTATTTATTATTGGGCTGTAATAAATAAATTAGGTACTTTTGATGGGTTTGCAAGAACATAAAACGTAGTTTAACCATTTAAACTTTCAGAAAACGCAGCGGATAATATTAGTTTTTGAACGATTTTGAAAGCTGAAATATATGTTCTTTAAGTGGCCATTAAGCATATGAAACAAACCCATAATACAAGGATCATATTATGTGAATAGACAAGCTATGAGAGCAAAAACAAGCATAATATGGCAGCCACAATAGGTGGTGCCAGAATACCTTTTTCAGCAGAAAAACACAAAGATTAGAGAATTTGGATGCTAGAAATCACGACCAAGACTCCAAGCTATAAGTCCTCAAGCTTGTATACCCGAAGCTTGTGAAGTACACACCACTCTTGCTAGGGAGAGTTTACCAAAAATCAAAACCAAGGCCTCAAAACCTGCTGTCCAAGCCGTGGATTAAGAGAGAGATGAGAGAGAGAGTTTTTGGTCTTGTTGCATGTGTGTTGATTGTTAGAATGGGGAGTGATGGATGAGTAAAAGACTTGTGTGTTCCAAGGACATAAAGGTCCAATGGAGAACCAGCAAAGGGGGCGGCCAAAGTTTTTATTTTAAGAGCTTTCCCTCTTAAAATTATAACACATAAAATATGTTAACAAGTCTTTTAACTAGATATATATACAACTAACCCATTTAATTGTATAATCTAATTACTCCCATTATTAATTTGTAACGTTATCTAACTTATTTAAATAACATTACAAATAACTCATTGAACAAGATATCCTAATAAATTGTTCCATCTCATATGCAACTTGTCTAGAAAACCATTTTCTAAATTGGTGTTAATATTTAATCGCATGATCATATCATCAATTAAATATTAGTAGGTGTTTTCTAAGCTCGTTATTGGGTATAACCCGACTTGGATCATAACGTACTAACCACATCAATATTCTAAGTGTCTTGGGCACACAGGATCCAACAATCTCCCACTTGCCCAAGATTCATAGAAGATTGATGCAAGCAGTAAATACCGCCTAACAACGGTTTACTACCCTTAATACACATAACTTATAGCCATTCAATAACATCATCCCTTTCAAGTACCCTACTTGAAATGATTTAGGTGAATCAATTATCTATCCTTTTGTACAGATGTCATGTTAAATCCAAGAACACAGAATGATCATTTCTTGTTGATTTAACTTATCAGGCCTTAGACATCTAACTCTCAACGAATAAGAGGAACAAATTCCATCTTGACTACATACATTTCTCACAAACACTCGTGTTATATCTGAACATACCCTTATGTTTTGTCCACTATTCCGGACAGCGAAGAATTAGCTCAAGGTATAATACTTGGTGAATATCAAAACCCATATGTATCTCAGGTCAGAGGATACCAAATGATATTCGCCTTACTCAAATTTACTTATGATCAATCAATAAGATTCCATGTAGTAAAATTTGAGATGCGGGTTAGTCCAATATTTGTGTCCCACAAATATCTATGAACCTTGGTAGCAACCCATTGCTCTATATTCATCGCTATGAATATCAACCAATCCAAGTTCATAATAATCTTACTTTCATACTTGTTCCCACAAGTATGAACGACTACGGACATTTAGAGTAAACAATTTTACTCATGGATTAAACATGCTAAATTGGAACATTAATTGAAACATTATAACCAAATAATTTTATTAAAATAATAAAGAGTTCCATATATCCAAATACAAAGTTTACAGATCAAATCCAATCACTAGAATATCGAAGTCCCATGGCACAAGTATGACCTTCATGCTTTGCCTTTTCAAGGAGCTTTGTGAGAGGATCCGCAATGTTTGATCCGTGTGAACTTTGCGAATACATATCTTTCCTTTTTCAACTTCATCTCGTATGTAGTTGAATCTCCGCTCAATATGCCTAGTTTTGATGAGCACGGGGTTCCTTGATTTGAGCAATGCATCCTCGTTATCACAAAAGATCTCTAGGGGGTCCTGAATGGAAGGCACAACCCCTAGATCTGTAATGAATTTTTCAACCATGCAGCTTCTTGAGATGCTAATGAGGCGGCGACGTATTCAGATTCTGTAGTTGATAGAGCCACCACATCCTGCTTGGAGCTCTTCCAAGAGACAGCTCCTCCATTCAGAATGAAAATGTATCCCGATTGTGACTGTGAATCGTCACGATCGGTTTGGAAACTCGCATCCGTGTAACCCTTTACAACGAGCTCCTTGTCACCAGATCCATAGATCAGGAACATATCTTGTCCTCCTTAGGTATTTAAGTATGTTCTTAACAGCCATCCAATGACTGTTTCCAGGATTTTGCTGGTAACGGCTTGTCATGCTTAAGGCGCATGACACGTCCGGTCGAGTGCATATCATTGCATACATGATGGATCCAATAGCAGATGCGTATGGGATTGCCTTCATTTTATCTTGCTCATCCTTTGAGCTAGGACATTGTGTCGTACTTAATATCGTTCCTCTTTGAATAGGTACGGTACCTTTCTTAGAGTTTTCCATCTTGAACCTTTTCAAGATCTTATCAATGTATGCACTTTGATTCAAACCAATTAACCGCCTTGATCTATCCCTATAGATCTTTATTCCCAGAATATAGGCGGCTTCACCAAGATCCTTAATGGAAAAACAACTTCCAAGCCAGGTTTTTACACCTTCCAAGGTTGGAATGTCATTCCAAATAGTAGTATGTCATCAACATACAATATTAGGAAAGTTATTGTGCTCCCACTAGCCTTCTTATACACACAAGCCTCATCATCGTTTTTGATGAAGCCAAATTTCTTTACTTCTCATCAAAACGGTGATTCTAGCTTCTCGATGCTTGTTTCAATCCATAGATTGATTTCTTTAACTTGCATACTTTATTAGGATGTTTTGGATCGACAAATCCTTCAGGCTGAACCATATAGACATCTTCCTCAAGATATCCATTTAGGAAAGCGGTTTTGACATCCATTTGCCAAATCTTATAATCATAATGAGCAGCTATGGCAAACAATATCCTTATAGACTTTAGCATCGCAAATGTGAGAAGGTTTCATCATAATCAACCCCTTGAGTTTGAGTGAAACCTTTGCTACAAGTCTAGCTTATAAGTATCCAAGTTTCCATGCATATCGGTTTTCTTCTTGAAAACCCACTTACTTCCAACTATCTTGGAGTTAAGAGGTGGTTCAACAAGTTCCCAAACTTGATTGTCATACATGGATTGCATCTCAACGTTCATGGCTTCAAGCCATTTGTGACAATCTGAATTGGACACTGCATTATGTTATGCGGTTGGTTCATGTGAATCTACCACATAGCACCCATCCACGAAAAATCTGTATCTTTCAGGTGGATTACTAGTTCTACCACTTCTGCGAACATCTTGTGTGTATTGATCAACCCCTGATCATCCTCAACATCCTCATGTTGAGTGCTAGTTTCAACCAAACGTGCATCGGGTTGTGGTTCTTGATCCTCTTCAAGATCTACTGTTCTACTACCAGCTCCTTCCATAAGGAATTTTGCTTCTAAGAACTCACCCTTTCTGGCAACAAACACCTTTTGTTCCAGTGGATCATAGAAATAATATCCCATAGAATCTCTAGGATATCCAACAAACATACACTTGGTGGATCTGACTTCTAACTTGTTTGGGGTGGGAGTCTTAACATAAGCCTCACAACCCCAGACCTTAAGTATGATAGAGATGGAACCCTTCCATGCCATATCTCAAAGGTGTCCTTTCCACCTTTTGGTTGGGGCATATTTAGAATACGGGCCGCGGAGAGCAGAGCGAAACCCCAAAATGATAGAGGTAATGAGCTTCTAGCCATCATAGATCGGACCATATCCAATAAGGTTCGATTCCTCCTCTCAGACACCCATTATGTTGTGGTGTTCTAGGTGGAGTGAGTTGTGAGACAATCCCACAACTCCTAAGATGATCTTGAAAAGCATCACTTAGGTATTCACCTCCTCTATCGGTACGGAGAACTTTAATTGACTTGTAGTTGATTTTCTACTTCATTCTTGAAGATTTTGAACATTTCAAAAGCTTCATCTTTGTGCCTTATAAGTACACATACCCATAGCGACTATAATCGTCGGTAAAGGTAATGAAGTATCTTTCACCATTCCTAGTCATTGGCTTAAAAGGACCACATACATCCGAATGTATGATTCCTAATAAATCATTTGCCCTTTTGTTAGTTCCACTAAAGGGTGCCTTAGTCATCTTTCCTTGTAAACAAGATTCACAAACATCAAATGAATCAGATCATTTGTTTTTGAAAGACCATCTTTTGAAGTGTTTGTATACGTTCTTGTTTATATGACCAAGACGACAATGCCAAAGATAGGTATCACTCAAGTCCAACTTGAGTTTCTTGGTGTTAGTTTGGTACAATGAGTTATTTAGAGTATTTTCATGAGCCAATTCATAAATACCATTAATGGGAATGGCTTTAAAATAGAACATACCATTTAAAGAAACATAAATATGTTTTCAATAAAGGATAATACATAACCAAATTGTTTTAACAGGGCTACAGAGATAATATTCCTAGTCAAACTAGGAGTATACAAACATTGTTCAAAATCACTTCCAAACCATTTGGAAGTTTCAAGATGTAGTCACCACGGGCTTAAACTTGAACTTTAGCCCCATTGCCATGTAGAGGCTTACATCCCCTTTCTTGAAGTCACTACTTCTTTTGAAACCCTGCAACAAATTGCAAATGTGAGTTCCACATCCGGTATCTAATACCCATGTGTTAGAGGATATCATGTTTAATCAATATGGATCATGTATATTGTACCTGAGGTCTGCCCGGCATCCCTCTTTGCTTTCAACTCTTGGAGATGGACAGGACAATCCTTGCCCAATGTCCAATCTCCCCACACTTGAAGCATGGGTCGTTAGTAGCAACCTTTTTCTTTTTCTCTTGTGGTTTGGGTGGCACCCTTGCAACCCCTTTCCCTTTTCCCCAAGTGGGTCCCTTGCCTTGGCAACTTTTTCCTTGGGTGCGGGACGAGGCCTTTATTGTTCCCACCTTCATTGATGCTGAGAACGGGTAAAATCCTTTTACCCATGGCCGTCTAGGTAGTTTTGAGCATTGAGTGAAGCTCACCAATGCTTTTGTCCAAGCATTGATGTTGTAGTTCAACACGAATGTCTCGAACCTCTTGGTAAGGCCATTGAGGATCAAATCCGTGGCCAATTCCTTCGAGACGGGACAATTAAGCCTCTCAAGGCGGTCAATGTGACTTTTCATCTTAAGTACATAAGATGAAACAGATTGGTTGTCGTCCATACGACATGCATGGAGTGCTCGAACCGTTTCGAAGCGCTCAACCCTTCCTGCTGTTGGAACGTTTCCTTCAGCTGGGTTATCATGTCGTAAGCTCCGTGGGTTCATACTCCTTTTGGAGATCCGGAGTCATGCTCGCTAGCATGAGACAAGACACTTGGACGGAGTCCTCAGTGTACTTCAGCCAATCGTTGTACTCATCATCCTCGCTAGGTTGATCGGTGATAGGGTCGTCTAAAACATACGATCTTCTCTCTTGCTTGAGAACGATTCTCAAGTTTCGATACCAGTCGATAAGTTGTTATGATTTAGACGTTCCTTTTGGAGGATCGCTCGTAGAGATTGGTTGGACGCGGATGAGTTATCGGAATTATCATTATGTGAGGCCATCTACAAAATTTAACAAAGTTTTATTTTAGTATTTCGATATTGCCAATTTTAATAATTAATGCCTTTTAAGGCCATTTTATATTAAAATCTAGAACCCAACATTACATTTAAATTGTGGTTAGGTGACCTTTATCCCACGATTTAAATAATAGGTGGTCAACGATTGACGGTTGCAACCATTTGCAACTTCTAGATGTATGGGATCGACCTTTAAACATCATATGTAAAGTCAGCACGTTAATCCCATCAACACCATTTGGAAACCATATTGTAGGTGATCCTTTTAACATGGTTTGCAAATCAAGACATCCTACTTACACACACGTGTGAGTTTGCCAAAATTAGTGGTTAGGTGACCTTTATCCACAAATAAGGCATTCTCACCTCAAATCACAGTTCCCTCAAAATGGTTAGGTGACCTTTATCCCATTAAGAGTTCCCGAGTGACTCAAGTGTTGTGTAAAGGACGGTGTCGATCTTGTTTGATATGAATATAAAGAGGTTTCATAATATTAGTTTAGAAAACTCTATGTACTTGTATTTGCATGCTTTCAAATACAAGGTACCCTATGGTCCTTTGATTAAAACCAATTCTAATCTTTAAAACCATTAAATCAATTAATAACCTTTTATTACCTTTTAATGATTAAGACCATCATTTTAATAACTTGTTAAGTTTGTTAATTAGTTTGTAATGCATGTCAAAAATCAACCACACAATCAAATAACAAACATCCAAACAAGTCATAAGCATAAACAACCATAATGTGCATAACCTTAGCTACTATTGTGACCACACTTGTTTGCCATCACAAGTGTGGTCATTAGGTCTTTCCTAAGGTTGAAAAAAACACAAAATAGGGGTCTTGATGGACTCCCACTTGAACATGCATCCATATGCTTCAAGTCCTTCTTTGTGTCTTCCATTTGTGCTTCCATCCCGAGCATCTTCTTTTACAAAATATATATATCCTAATACATATTTCTAGTAAAAGAAAAAAGGCTCCTAATCTATTATTACATCCCAATGAATAAATAGACAAGTTACATTTTTAAACAAGCACAATGAATAATATTACAATCCCAAGAGAAAACAACCAAAACAAACATTGCAAGCATCCAAACAACACAAGGTCAAAGGCTAGGTTATGCACACTAACATCCAATGATCATATCATCAAAACATATAAGAAACCCCACTTAAAACCTTCAAATTTCAGCCAACATAAATGAAATTTTTGGTTTTAAACATTGTCCAAACAATCAACATATCATGATATATATCTTTCAAGATCTAATCACTAGCATGTGGATATGACCTTGAAAGTTGGGGAATCATTCAAACAAAACATAGCAGCCCAAAAACAGCCATAACAAGTCTATAATCATCCTTAAAACCAATTTTAAAGGACAAAACAAGCAAGTCATCCACATAACCGGCTCTTGATGCCATTGATGGGTTTGCAAGAACATAAAACGTAGTTTAACCATTTAAACATTCAGAAAACGCAGCGGATAATATTAGTTTTTGAACGATTTTGAAAGCTGAAATATATGTTCTTTAAGTGGCATTAAGCATATGAAACAAACCATAATACAAGGATCATATTATGTGAATAGACAAGCTATGAGAGCAAAAACAAGCATATTATGGCAGCCACAATAGGTGCTGGCAGAATACCTTTTTCAGCAGAAAAACACAAAGATTAGAGGATTTGGATGCTAGAAATCACGGCCAAGACTCCAAGCTATAAGTCCTCAAGCTTGTATACCGAAGCTTGTGAAGTACACACCACTCTTGCTAGGGAGAGTTTACCAAAAATCAAAACCAAGGCCTCAAAACCTGCTGTCCAAGTCGTGGATTAAGAGAGAGATGGAGAGAGTTTTTGGTCTTGTTGCATGTGTGTTGATTGTGAGAATGGGGAGTGATGGATGAGTAAAAGACTTGTGTGTTTCAAGGACATAAAGGTCCAATGGGAACCAGCAAAGGGGGTGGCCCAAGTTTTTATTTTAAGAGCTTTCCCTCTTAAAATTATAACACATAAAATATGTTAACAAGTCTTTTAACTAGATATATATACAACTAACCCATTTAATTGTATAATCTAATTACTCCCATTATTAATTTGTAACGTTATCTAACTTATTTAAATAACATTACAAATAACTCATTGAACAAGATATCCTAATAAATTGTTCCATCTCATATGCACTTGTCTAGAAAACCCATTTTCTAAATTGGTGTTAATATTTAATTGCATGATCATATCATCAATTAAATATTAGTAGGTTTCTAAGCTCATTATGGGGTATAACCCGACTTGGATCATAACGTACTAACCACATCAATATTCTAAGTGTCTTGGGCACACAGGATCCAACACTTTTCATATTACTATAAATCTTGTATTAGGACATAATGTCTTGTAATATGAAGATGTACGTGTTAGAAGCACAACGGGAAGACACAAGAAACATGGAGCATTTGGATACGGTTTCAAGTGGGAGGTTCATGGAACTTTTGTGATTGTTTTGACCCTTAGGAATGTCCTATGGTCCACACTTGTGATGGCAAACAAGTGTGGCCACTTTAGATGCTATGGTTATGCACTTACATTTGGTTGATTCATGGTTGATTGATTATGGTATTGTGGTTGATGACTTTACATATGATGTTTGCTTAACTATCCTTTCCATGATCATAACAAACTATCTAAATGGGCTTTAATCATTAAAAGGTAATAAAAGGTTATTAAAATGTTTAATGATTTTAAAGATTAAAATGGGTTTTAATCAATGTACCATAAGGTATCTTGTTTTGGAAACATACAAATATGTAAATATAATGTTTTCTAAACTTGTATTATAATATCTCTATACCTTTTGTAAATTTGAATAAGATCAACACCGTCCTTTTACATAACACTTGAATCGCTTGGGAACTCTTAGTGGGATAAAGGTCACCTAACCATTTTGAGGGAACTTGTGACTTGAGGTGAGAATGCCATATTCATGGGATAAAGGTCACCTAACCGCTTATTTTGACAAACTCACACGTGTGTGTAAGTAGGGTGTCTTGATTTGCAAACCATGTCAAATGGATCACCTACGATATGGTTTCCAAATGGTGTTGATGGGATTAACATGCCAACTTTACATATGATGTTTCAAGTCGATCCCATACCTCTAGAAGTTGCAAATGGTTGCAATCGACAATCTTTGATGACCTTATTAATTTAAATCGTGGGATAAAGGTCACCTAACCACCATTTAAATGTAATGTTGGATTCTAGATTTTAATATGAAAATGACCTTAAAAGGAATTAATTATTAAAATAACAATATCAAAAATACTAAAATTGATCTTTATTAAATTTTGTAGATGGCCACCAATAATTATGATAATCATGATAATTCATCCACGTCTGCCCAATCTTTACGAGCGATTCTCCAAAAGGAACGTCTAAACCATAAAAATTTTATCGATTGGTATCGAATCTTGAGAATCGTTCTCAAGCAAGAGAAACGATCATATGTTTTAGACGACCCTGTCCCCGATCAACCTAGTGAGGATGATGAGGAGGCCTACTGAGGACTCTATCCAAGTTTCTTGCCTTATGTTGGCAAGCATGACACCGGATCTCCAGAAGGAGTATGAGCGTCACGGAGCTTATGACATGATAACCCAACTGAAGGAAACGTTCCAACAGCAAGCGAGGGTTGAGCGCTTCGAAACGGTTCGAGCGCTCCATGCATGTCGTATGGACGACAACCAATCAGTTTCATCTTATGTGCTTAAGATGAAAAGTCACATTGATCGCCTCGAAAGGCTAAACTGTCCCGTCTCAAAGGAATTGGCCACGGATTTGATCCTCAATGGCCTTAACAAAAGGTTTGAGACGTTCGTGTTGAACTACAACATGAATGCTTGGGACAAAAGCATTTGTGAGCTTCACTCTATGCTTAAAATAGCCGAGGCGGCCATGGGTAAAAGGGTTTTACCTGTTCTCACCATCCATGAAGGTGGGAACAAGAAAAGGCCTCATCCCACACCCAAGGCAAGAGTTGCGAAGGGTAAGGGACCCGTAATGGGAAAGGGGAAAGGGTGGCAAGGGTGCCACCCAAAGCACAGGAGAAGAGGAAAAAAGTTGCTTCTAATGACCCATGCTTCAAGTGTGGGGAGGTTGGACACTGGGCAAGAAATTATCCATTCCATCTCTAAGAGTTGAAAGCGAAGAGGGATGTCGGCAGACCTCAGGTACTACATACATGATCCATATTGATTTAAACTTAATATCCTCCAACACATGGGTATTAGA
Source organism: Flaveria trinervia (assembly GCA_025506515.1). NCBI lineage: Eukaryota > Viridiplantae > Streptophyta > Magnoliopsida > Asterales > Asteraceae > Flaveria > Flaveria trinervia. The sequence continues at coordinate 107,482 of JACCIX010000990.1, read as the reverse complement.
TACCGGATGTAGAACTCATATTTGCAATTTGTTGCAGGGGTGCAAAAGAAGTAGCAACTTCAAAAAAGGGGATGTTAGCCTCTATATGGGCAATGGGGCTAAAGTTTAAGTTGAAGCCCGTGGTGACTACATCTTGAAACTTCCAAATGGTTTGGAAGTAATTTTGTACAATGTTTTGTATGCTCCTAGTTTGACTAGGAACATTATTTCCGTAGCCCTATTAAAACGTTTTGGATATCTATTGTCATTTATTGGAAATGAAATCCATGTTACTTTGAATGACATGTTTTACTTTAAAGCTATTCCCATCAATGGTATCTATGAGTTGGTTCGTGAAAATACATTGAATGATAGCTTATTGTACCAAACTAGTACCAAGAAACTCAAATCGGATTTGAGTAATACTTATCTTTGGCATTGCCGTCTTGGTCATATAAACAAGAAAAGAATACAAACATTACAAAAGAATGGTCTTTTAAAAACAAATGAATGTGACTCATTTGATGTATGTGAGTCTTGTTTACAAGGTAAAATGACCAAGGCACCTTTTAGTGGCAAAGGCGAAAGGGCAAAGGATTTATTAGGTATCATACATTCGGATGTATGTGGTCCTTTTAAACCTATGACAAGGTACAATGAAAGATACTTCATTACCTTTACTGATGACTATAGTCGATATGGGTATGTGTACTTGTTAAGACACAAAGATGAAGCCTTTGAAATGTTCAAGATCTTTCAATATGAAGTACAAAATCAACTCAATAAGTCAATTAAAATTCTCCGCACCGATAGGGGAGGTGAATATCTGAATGATGCTTTTAGGGACCATCTTAGAAGTTGTGGGATTGTCTTACAACTATCTCCATCGGGAACACCACAACATAATGGTGTGTTTGAGCGGAGAAATCGAACTCTATTGGATATGGTTCCATCTATGATGGCTAGAAGCTCATTACCTCTATCATTTTGGGGTTTTGCTCTGCTCTCTGCGGCCTGTATTTTGAATATGGCCCCAACCAAGAAAGTGGAAAGGACACCTTATGAAATATGTCATAGAAGGGTTCCATCATTTTCATATGAGGGTGTGGGGGTGTGAGGCTTATGTGATGACTCCCACCTCGAAGAAGTTAGAAAGCCGCTCCACTAAGTGTATCTTTATTGGATATCCAAGAGATTCTATGGGATATTATTTCTATGATCCAATACAACAAAAGGAGTTTGTTGCCAAAAAGGGTGAGTTCTTGGAAACCAAATTCCTTATGGAAGGAACTGGTAGTAGAACTGTGGATCTTGAAGAGGATCAAGAACCGCAACTCGATACACGTTTGGTTGACACTAGCACTTAACATGAGGATGTTGAAAGTGATCAAATAGTTGATCAATACACAGAAAACGTTCGCAGATCTGGTAGAACTAGTATCCACCTGAAGGATATGGATTTTTCACTGATGGATGCTATGTGATAGATTCTGATGAACCAATCACATACCAAGATGCATTGTCCAATTCGGATTGTGACAAATGGCTTGAAGCCATGAACGTTGAGATGCAATCCATGTATGCCAATCAAGTATGGGACTTGGTTATACCACCTCTTAACGCCAAAGTAATTGGATGTAAGTGGGTTTTCAAAACGAAAACCGATATGCATGGAAACCTGGATACTTATAAAGCAACACTTGTAGCAAAGGGTTTCACTCAAACTCAAGGGGTTGATTATGATGAAACTTTCTCACTTGTTGCAATGCTAAAATTTATTAGGATATTGTTTGCCATAGCTGCTCATTATGATTATGAGATTTGGCAAATGGATGTCAAAATGGCTTTCCTAAATGGATATCTTGGGGAAGATGTCTATATGGTTCAGCCTGAAGGTTTTGTCGATCCAAAACATCCTAACAAAGTATGCAAGTTAAAAAAAAATCAATCTATGGATTGAAACAAGCATCGAGAAGTTGGAATCACCATTTTGTTGAAGAAGTAATTAAATTTGGATTCATCAAGAACGCTGATGAAGCTTGTGTATATAAGAAAGCTAGTGGGAACATCATCACTTTCCTAGTATTGTATGTTGATGACATACTACTATTTGGAAATGACATTCCAACCTTGGAAGGTGTAAAAGCCTGGCTTGGAAGTTGTTTTCCATCAAGGATCTTGGTGAAGCCGCCTATATTCTAGGAATAGAGATCTATAGGGACAGATCAAAGCGGTTGATTAGTCTAAATCAAAGTGCATACATTGATAAGATATTGAAAAGGTTCAAGATGGAGAACTCTAAGAAAGGTACGGTACCTATTCAAAGAGGAACGATATTGAGTACAACTCAATGTCCAAGCTCAAAGGATGAGCAAGATAAAATGAAGGGATACCATACGCATCTGCTATTGGATCCATGAGGGTAAGATTATTATGAATTTGGATTAGTGGATATTCATAAGGAATGAATATAGAGCAAATGGTTGCTGCCAAAGTTCATAGATATTTGTGGGATACAAATATTGGACTGACCCACATCTCAAATTTTACTACATGGAATCTTCCAGATTGATCATAAGTAAATTTGAGTAAAGGCAAATATCATTTGGTATCCTCAGACCTGAGATACATACTGGGTTTTGATATTCACAAAATGTTATACCTTGAGCTAGTTCTTCACTACCCTGAAATAATGGACAGTACGTAAGGCTATGTTCAGACGTGACACGAAGTGTTTGTGAGAAACGTATGTATTCAAGATGGAATTTGTTCCTCTTATTCGTTGAGAGCAAGATGTCTAAGGCCTAATAAGTTAAATCAACAAGGAATGATCATTCTATGTCCTTGGATTTAACATGACATCTGTAACAAAAGGATAAAAGATTGATTCACCTAAATCATTTCAAGTTGGATACTTGAAGGGATGATGTTATTGAATGGCTTTAAGTCATACGTATTAAGGGTAGTAAACTGTTGTTAGGTGGCATTTACTACTTGCATCAATCTTCTATGAATCTTGTGCAAGTGGGAGATTGTTGAATTCTCTATGCCCAAGACACATAGAACATTGATGTGGTTAGTATGTCATGATCCAAGTCGGGTCATACCCAATAACAAGCTAAGCAAACACCAAATAATATTTAATTGATGATATGATCATACAATTAAATATATATATACACCAATTTAGAAAATGGGTTTCCTAAATAAGTTGCATATGAGATTGAACAATTTATATGGATATTTTGTTTAATAGATGTTGTTTGTAATGTTATTTAAGTTACTTAAATACCATCAAATAATAAGAGAGAGTGTATGTGTTATTCAATTAAAAGGTTAATTATCTGAATAACCTATATGAATGACTTGTTAATGTGTTTAATCTTGTTTTAAGGTTTTGGGGGGAAAACCCATTTGCAATGTGTGTTTTTGGCCGCCCACTTTCAAGTGGGGCTTCCTTTTGCTTTTCCCTAGTGTTCTTGGAACAAACACAACACACAAGTCATTCATTCACTACACCTCTCTCTCTCTCTCTACATGCAAAAACTCAATAAAAAGGGTTTTCTTTCTTCTTGTTGAAGAAGTTACGACTGAAAGAGTTTATAGCAGCTCTTCTTTCTTTTTTTTGGTGTTTAAATCCTAGCAAGAAGGTGTTTGTCATATAGCTTGGGGTATGCAAGCTTGAGAGGACCTCCTTTGGTGCCTTTAGTCGTTTCTTGGAGCTCATCCTCTTCAATCTCTTCCTTTTTGCTGCTGAAAAGGTAGTCTTTGACAGCCTCATTAAGGTTGTCCATATTGTTTGTTCTGTGTTAACATAGCTAGCTTTTATTCACATATAAAGATCCTATGTTTATGGGTTTGTTTATAACTTTGTAATATCAAGATGAAACCGGATTTTCAGTTGATTAACTATGTTTTAATGCTTGCTTCCGCTGCGTTTTCACTATGTTTAAATGGTTAAACTATGAATCTTGTTCTAACAAACCCCAAAATTAGCAGCCGATGACGAGAAGACTGCTCAGCTCCGACAGTTAGTGGAGCTTACTGCTGCACAATCACAGCAGATCTCTCAACAGGCACAACAGATTGAGGAGCATGCTCAGCAAATGGCTGCTCAGAGTCTAGAGATTTCCCACTCAACGAGCAAAATTTGTTATCTACTAAGAAGATTGAGGAGTTGGAGGATGCTAAGAGGATCATCCTGCTCAAACATAAGGGCACAAAGGATGCGCCTCTAAAGATCAGACAGAGAGACGGTGATGATGGTGATAATAATGATGATGATGAGATAGTGATGATGATGATGATGATGATGGTGATGATGAAGGTGATGATGAGGATGGAGGAGACACTGAAGGAGGAGGAGAGTCATCTGCTTTGGTGCACATGAAGCTAATGAGAGGCGGACCGTAAAGACTCAAGATCCAGGTGCCTCGACATCAGCCCCGATAGCAGAAGAACATATGATCCAAGACAAAAGTAATGCATAGAGTTTTGTGTAATTTAAATCATGTGTAATTTGAATATTGTATTAAACTAATTTGTTTGAATGTTTATGTATATATATTTAATGTTTAATGTCTTGATTATTTACTGATGCATGATGTGTTAAATGTTTTAAATCAAGCAGATCCATATTTTCAGCGAGATGACTACGATGTTGCTCCCTTTTAGCAGATCAAGTCATATCTCACAATGATACTTGATCTGCAAGGGATTGTCAGGAGGTCTATAAGCTATACTCCTAAGAGGAGAAATCATTCACAACCTCATTGATGAGCAACTAGCAAAAATATCCGAGTTAAACCCGGATGAATTGGTTAAGAATGCCCCTACCGTCGATGTTGCTAGTGATGACGAGCTCAATGATGTTGATGAGATAGAGATTGAAGACGTCACAGCATAGCACTATCCAGAATATACTGATCGAGAGGGAAATGTGGTCCTTGATTTTGGAGATACACTCGACAGTGATATGCATGTTAAATTGGATACGATGGAGAGGGAGACCGAGAAATCTGAAAGCCAAGCTCAAGCCACCGATGCTGATGTTGAAAACAAAAAGGCTGAATGGGCATCTTGTTTTACTGAGATCCGTGCCCAACACACAGCGCCAAAGCGAGTGCCTACGCCAAGCTCTACAAAGTCAAGAAGCATCTTAAGGTGTCTAACAAGATAATCACATGGGCTTACTTTGAGGATCTGAATGTATATGTAGTGAAAAGAGAGAAGGGAATCGAGTACTTCAGATTTCCACATGATCTGAAGACTCTTCCTGGTTTTGAGCTCAACCAGTTGGCACGCTTGAACCTGCTGTATGCTGACCCCAGGAAGTTGTCAGGCTAGTTTGAAGCTACGTAAAGAGAGAATACCACACACGATGGTTTAATTTCAAGCCTAAACAACCAACGAGATATATTCGAAGGTCAGAGGTGGACCCAAGGACTGGGAAACCCAAAGTGGTGTTGAAGTCGAGTCCTCCGCATACTATGTCTAAGATCCCTTTGAGGGAAATGCCACAGGACTTCACTCTCCACTTCAAGTGGTGGTATTATGACTGGCAAATAGGAGAAGCGGTCATAGTATTACAAAAAGAGAACCAAATGGAGACCATCGGGTATTTGACCCAATGTGGCTAACCAACCTGTCGGCAAATGATGTTTATATTTTATACAGGTGGCCACTATCTATGATCCGCAGGATATTATACAGGCCCTCCAATTTCAGAATGTAATAAGACTCTGCTTTGCATTTGAGATACACGTTGGAGTCACAGTCGAGGAGAGGCATAAGAAGTTCGACGAGCTTATAAAGTATGCCAGACAATAAAGGAAACTAGGTCCAAGGGGGAGTTTGTAGATCCATATGTACCTAGTTTACAGTTTTAATGTAATATGTCTGTCATGTCCTTAATGTAAATGAAATATATGAGTTGAATGAAACATATTATGTGGTTATTGATCTTAATGTTTAATGTTTTAGTGTATGATTTAAAGTTTATCATCTGTTAACACATATTGAACCAACTATATAGGTTTGTGGTTGTTTGGATAGATCTAAGTCAAGTAATGATTGTGAAACATATTCAAACTTAGTCATATGAAGTTCTCATGTGAATGGCCCATGCTAATGGACCATACGCATGAACAACTTCATGCTAATGAACAGTCACATGACTGAACCAGGAGACTGGATCAGTCGCACAATTGTGACATGAGATTGACTCAGTCGCACGACTGAAAACTCAGTCCTGCGAATGGATCAACCGCATGACTCAGTCGCACGATTGAACCATGCTAATGGTTCAGTCACACGAATGAGTAACCCTAACCTAAAATACCACTTAAATCATGGAAAAACATAACACTTTGAAGAATTCAACTCTAACACATACCCTAGCCATCCAGAACGTCCAAGAAAGCCAATCCAAGTTCATAGATCATTCTTGATCGATTCTTATTCGTTCTTAACATTTAGATTAATCTTATATCGATCGGGTTAACGTTCTTACTGATTGGATCGTCAATCAAATAGGATTCCGCACTATTTGATTCGGTAAACAAGTGAATCAGTTAGTACTCCATCGAGTACACGGTCCTCTGATAGTGTGTATATGTTTGTGCATTATCATACAGTTACATAACACTCATGATATTCTGCTTAGAAATTTATGATAAATGCATTCTGTCATCATTAATCACAAATTTAGGGGGAGTAGAATTTATTAAGATAAGTTAATTAATCAGCAGCTTTGTCTATTTCATTATCAATTTGAAGGAATTGGAACCTAAGCACCAACTTAGCTCCTGGATACATGAAGTTTTTTTTTTAAATTACTTAAACTTTCTTGTGCTCAATTGTCATGAATACAAAGTAAACAAGGTCCACAAGCAATAAATTCTAAGCAGTGGACTTGGACCATACAACAAAATAAGTTTTTCTTCACAAGTGCTCTATAAGCATCGGTAGATGTTATAGTGTCGTCTTAAGCATCAGCAGAAGCTATAGTGTGGAAATTTTAAATTGTCTATCTGTAGATTGGTAAACTACAGATGAGCAAAGATTATAAAGTATAATCAAATTTCATAGTTTGGTAATCTATGAAAATTTATGTTATACTTAATTAGCAGAACCTTTTAATTCATCCGCAGATGATATATGGTATTCGTAGATAATATGCGGATGAATTGAGAAGTGTGGAAAAGTTAAATTGCTGAGGGTCCCATGTTATGAAATAAATAAAATTAATGTGTCTGAGAGAATATAATGATATTCTTTGACTTCAATATTCATTACTCACTTTTTCAGAACACTTTTCAGACCTAGAAAAACACGCTCTCAACAAACTTTTCCCCCTTTTATAACATTCAAAAAAATTACCGAATCAAAACATCAAACAAACATATATTTATGCTCTCAGATCATTGTGTTCAACGTAAAACATGTTGTAATGAACCATTTGAAACTTGTCTAATCTCACAACTATTCGTATTCTCATATCAATAATGCGTTTCTAACAAGATCATCTTTATCTCATGAACAGATGGATAATCAATTTGCAAAAGAGCATAATGTGTGTATGTTCCTAAACTCGGACGACCCTACTTTAGAATGGTGTCAAGACATCATTCGGTATCTAAGAAGATCCATACTATTCTATGCCTTATCTGCAGAACCATGATTCATGGATTGCACATCTCTGCCTTTTGGAACTCAGCACATATAGAAGAAGATGGAGAAGTTATTGTAGCATAAGTAAAGAACCAAAGTTGAGAGTGATTGAGCAAACTCTCAGGAGGAATCTGGATTTGGGAGAACAAGAAGTTGGTCACCCTGATGTGTTTGAGAATGAATATATAGAGAAAGTGTTCTTACTGATGGGGTATGATGGTGATTTTGCCAAGGGGAGATAAAGAAAGGAAGATTGTGCAAGCCTTACAGATTTTTATGCCATACTTATCTTCAGTGCATATCCAATAGGAAGTCTGGGCTCGACAGATTCTCAAGGCATATATCATCAGGAATCATTGGCATCTTTGAAGTAAGAATATACAACTACTCAAAGTACATCTTCAACTGTCTAAGTGACCACATCAAAGTTCAAAAGGATGACAAAATGTTCATGTTTCCAAGGTTCCTACAACTGATTATCAATGGTGAATTGCCTGGATTAGAAAGAGAGGGAGATGTGTTGTTGCAAGCTCATTTGAGTAGGTCTGTCTTAAACAAGATCAGTGGAAGGTATGAAGGAGCAGACATGCCCATGTTTGCTCATGTGGTTGATGCTACTGCAAACATTCCTCGAGAGCTTGTGTGGGAAGATCAATAGGACTCTCCAACCAACTTTGTATAAGCCACATACTCTCACCAAATCTATCACCTCTTCACCATCAACTTCAATGTCCACAACCCCCTTCTCCTACAAGTCAAAATACTCAACCTATCTCACCCACTCACTTTGTTCACAACCAACAATCTCCCTCATCAACTCAAGAAACACAACCCATCTCTCCATTTACTTCCCAATTATCTGAGAGTGTGCATAGTGAACCCATTTCTGTTACTCAGTCTGTAAACTCAATCCACTCTGGTGAGACTGAGTTGATATCTCCAGCAAGTACCATCCCTTTGTCACTGTCAACTATGAAGAATCAATTGCCTCCAATCAAACAGAGCCGTTAGTGCATAGCATGAATCTTGAAGCACAACCTCATCATGATAAGCACAATCAATCAAAAGATGAATGCTCAAGCTCAGCAAGTGTGGCTGGCCATACTGAAGAACATAAAGATGAGATTTCTAGCAAACAAGAAGAAAAGAGAGATGAAGAAAAATATGAGGAAGTTATTGCTTACAATGAACATGATCTGAGTGATAATGACATCCCATTAAGCAAAAGCTACCTGGTGGCTGAGTACAACAAGCTTTTAGTGAAGTCTAACGTCAGAAAGCAAAGGATTAAAGAACTAAAAGGGATAATAACAGAAAAGGATAATCTTCTTATGCAGTTGGAAACAAGGATTAAATTCTTAAGAGAAGGTGCTAAGTGCAACAATGAGGTGATTGATGCCTTACTTCAACAAGATTCTGAGCTCAAAGAATCAGTAGAGAAAGAGAAGAGTGAAAATGAGAAGCTAAGGTTGAAGGTTAATCAAATGAATGACTTTCTCTATGATTAATCAGCTCTGTTGAGAAGAAAAGAAGAAGAGATTGATCAGCTGAAGATGAAATTATGTGCTCTTGAATCAAATCAACGAAAGGAACCAACTGGATCTTCCAAGCCTCTGATTCTATACTCAAGGAAGAGGAAGTATTTGGGTTCCACAAAGAAACAAGTTATCAATATTGAAGATGTAACACCCGGTTATTTTTTTAAAAGGAGAACAAGAAATGAAGAATAAAAGTAGGAAATGCAATTTAACCCAATTTGAGGGGTTAAAAGTGTAAAAAAGGACAAAAGTACAAAAAGTTGGTGTAAAGGTGGGCATGGCCGCCCACCCTCTCTTCACATCAACTTTTCTCATTCGGATTAGAGAGAGAGAGCAGAAAACTATGGGTTAAAGAAGAAGAAGAGGAGGAGGTTAAATTCAAGATAAGAATTTGAAGTTTTTAAGTGTTTGTGTTGGGTTTTGTCTCGGGTATGTGCTTATGTGCTTGTGTGTGTTCGTGTGGGTGTGTTTTGTGGGTTTCTAGGTGTTTGAACTCATTTGCATATGGGTTAGAAGGAAGATATACCCAATGTTGCACCAGGTGAGTTTCTAGATCATGGTTTTACTTGGTTTAAACTCTTTTTGCGGCTGAAAATGTATTTTAATGATTTTACAATGTTTATGTATGTATACCCGTATGTGTTATGCATGTTGATGATGTTTCTTAGATACTTATAAGTTGTTCATGCTTAGAATAGCCTTGGTAAGCTTAGAACATTTAGGCTTGATGTTTGGATTTGGAAATATCCTAGAAATATGTTGAACAAAAGGTTCATGCGCCTAACTACGGCCCATGCGCTTGGAATTGCCTTTGAAATGGTTAAGTGTAACTCATGCACCTGAACAGTGCCCTCATGTACCTAGAATATTAGTTGGATGACTAAGTGTAAGGCTATGCGCCTAAATAGTACCCATACGTCCGAATGGCCCATGCGCCTAAGTTCCCATACGCCCGAATAGCCCATGCGTCTAAGTGTCCATGCGTCCGAATGGACCATACACCGGAATAGTATCCATGCGCCTAAAATAGCTCATGCGCCTAAGTGTTGAAAGGGTTAAGTGTTGGCTAATGCACCTACATAGTGATAAAACACCCAAACAGGGCCCATGCACCCAAATAGTGTCAAGTGCCTAAACACTAAGAATTTATTACAGAATTTTTAGGAGTCTGTGCTTTTAGGGTATTGACCGAGGTTTGACTAGGGCTTATTAATGCTGGGTTTCATGTGTTATTATGATTGCTTCATGATTGTTTCTTCTTATTATTATTATTACTATTAGTATGTGACTTTACGTGGTGTGTTTATTATCGTAACGTAAATTATTACTACTAATAATAAAGTGAAAGAATGATGAAGAAGAGAAGTCGAACTTAATTTAAAATGTTAACAAGTCTTGCAAACACATAGGAAGTGCACACCATGTTATCATTAACTCAACTGTGATACGGTTAGCCACCCTATTTTGCACACAGGGCCAGTCAATTGAGATTGGCGGACCTTTGTTGCGTACCCTAGGTGTCTGGGCCAGCCTTGTATATAGTATTTAGAGCCCCTTGTGGGAACAGAGGGCCCAACACCATTTCCCCCGCGCACATAGTTTAGGGTATTGCTCATTGGTCCACATAGACAGTGAAAGATAAAGATAAAAGAGTACAGAGTAAACAAGTGTTGGACCAAAAGAACCAATGAGCCAAGATCAGAAAACCTCTAAGTCCCACATGGTATCACAACAACTGCTGAAAGACTCATCAGCAGTTTGACAAGTGCTGAAGACCTCAACAGCTGAAGATCAAGTGCTGAAGACTTCAACAGCTGAAGAACTAAAGTGCTGAAGTACAACAGCTGAAGAGCACAAGTGCTGAAGCTGAAAGACCAAAGTACTGAAGTACAACAGCTGAAGAGTTTACAAGTGCTGAAGATCAACAACTGATGTACAAAGTCTGAAGACAAAGACTGAAGACATCAGCTGATGATATCTACTGAAGTCATCAGCTGATGAAACATCTGAAGGTCAAAGTTTGAAGATCAAGTACTGAAGCCTCAGTAGTTTGTCACAACTACTGAAGAGTACTTCTTCAGTAGTTGTGATATCAGTAGTTTTATATTTCTAGTTTCAGTAGTTTTATGTTTCAGTAGTTTTGTAAAACGACTAAAGAGCTTGTTCTTCAGTCGTTGTAGTTTCAGTAGTTTTATATTTTGTACTTAACACTCTGATATGTTCTCAGTAGTTGTGAACATTTCAGTAGTTTGTTAAGAGTTAGTTATTTTTGTATTAGATCTGCCAGTTGTCACTTTCCGTGATAACAGCAGTGATTGTTGCACTCTATATAAGGAGTGATAACCTATTGTAATATATGAATGAATGGAATGAATAAGTGAATGATTTGAATGATTTGATTAAGAACATTCCTTATCTATAAACATTCCTTGAATCAGAAATATATTCTCTCGCTATAACCGTATGTGCTCTTAATGCATACAAGCATCGACTTCTTGCTACAATTTGTCTAATTCCTGTTCGTATTCCGCTACTTTAAACTCTAATACATCAAACTTGTGATCGCTGATCCTGTCAAAGGGTATCAGAGCAGGTTAATCATTAATCGATCTAATAATTGATCATTGAAACTGCTATTCAAGATCTAAGTTTGATTGAATTAGCTTTTGTTTTTGCAAGAAACGGTTATAGAGATTGTATTTTCTGTATTTTTGGTCATTCATCCTGAGATCTTTTCTTGGTTTTCATTGAGTTTGTTGTGGTCTGTGTAAAACTTTTAAAAGCTTGAATTAAATTGTTTTTGAACTGAAAATGACCACTCCCTCCAATGATCCTCACAATACACAAATATTTAGATGAATAACAGATTTCTCAGATCACTGCCTGAGAGATGGGACACATATACTTTTGTCCTACGCTCCAGTGCAAGTTTGGACAAACTATCTCTCACCTAACTCCATGGGAAACTACTCACGTTTGAGAGAGAGATAGAACAGAAGAGAAAGTTGTCTTCATCTGGAAAGCTCACTGAAGACTTTGTACCAGGCAACACTGCCTTGGTGGGTCATGAGTCAGAATATGCTTCATCTGAATGCCACTATGATGAGCATATTAATTTCTCTTCAAGCACTTCTGATTCTGCATTTGTGAGTGTTGAGGGTCAGTTTACTGGGTGTAATAATGACAATCTATGCTTCATTATGGATGATCTCAAGGGGATTGCTGATGATGACTTAGAAGAGATGGATATTTTGAGCCAAATGGCCCTGATAAATATCAGATCTCAGAAGTTCTATAAAAGAACTGGAAGAAGAAATTCCAGGACTCTCTGGCAAAACCAAAGTTGGTTTTGACAAGAGCAAGTTGAGGTGTCACAAATGCCAAAGGCTTGGACACTTTGCAAGAGAGTGTAGATCAACTGGATCTAACTCCACTGCACCTTTGTGACTTTTCCTGGAAATAGTCAACAACACAGAGGGCAACATCCTGTCACCTCTAGTCATCATCTCAACAACAATCTCCGGCATATTTTGTTCCTCAAGGTCAAATGCCATATCCGTACCTTGCTATTACATGCCACAGTCAAAACAAGTTCAAGTTCCTATGGCACCACAACCTCATGCACTACCAGAACCTCAGCCATCCCAATCTCATCAACAACAACTCAACCTCAATAACACAGCTTCTTCACCCCAGGAGTTGTTGACTGGAGCAGTTTACCAGATGACATGTCCAGTCTGACCAACTGTTCTCAGGTGCTGGTCAACATGGTGGTGACAGTCCTTTTGGGAATCTAGCTCTTATGGCTTTGGAGTCTGCTGATACTTCATTTTCTAATGCCTCTACACCTCAGGTATCACAGGTATCCTCTGAGACAAAAGCCAAATTATGTTCTGAACCATGCATAGCAGCATTTGCTTCCATTAGAGAAGCAAATGTAGCTCTAATTAATAAGAACATTGAGCTAGAACAAATAATTTCCAAAAACAAAGCTGAGTTGAGTCTGTGCTTAAAGATAAAAATGATGAGATTTATAAACTGAATTGCCAAATAATTGATGATAAGGCTAGAGAAGTACAAAGATCTCAAAGAAACCCTTGCAGTTACCAGGTCGAGTGTGATAGATGGGTACAATCATGCAAAGGTTTTGAAATGCTTCTTAGTAAGCAATCTGCTTCAAATGTAAAGTTTGGAATTGGTTACAATCACACTGCTCCACCTACAGATTTTACCCCAAGAGCAGAGAGTAGAATCTGATGGTGAGAGTGATAACCAATCCATCACATCATGTGATCTACCTTCTGATACAGCAAATCAGAAGTAGCAATCAGCATCAAGCCCTCTTTCAACTTATCAGCTGATGTTGATGGTTCAAATGCTAACATTCACATGATTAATGAGTTGATCAACTCAGGAGTTAATTCTGAAGGTCCTCAAAGGACTAGAGAGCAGGATCTAACACCTGAAGTTCAAACTTCAACTGCTGTCAGTATTGAGAGAAGAAAACTGACAGTAGAAAGAGTTTGAAGACCACTAAAGAGGCAGTCAAGAAAGCAAACAATGCTTCCAAAGCATTGAAGAACAAGTCTTCAGTTGCTTCACCCTCTTTAGTTGATGATCAACCTAAGATGAAGAAGAAACCATGTGAAGTATGTGGTTTGTTCAATCATCTTACAGATGATTGTTGGTACAAAAGAGGTTCCAAACTCAAACAAAAAGAAGAAATTAAAGAGAAAATGGTAAAAAAAAAACTGAGTTTGAGACCACATTTGTATCAGCAACATCAAATCATGTAACCCTTAAGTCCTCAAAGAAATCCAAAAAGGAAGGGGTTAAACAGGTGACAGCTGAGAATGCTCAGAAGAAGAAGGGGCAACATAGGAACTTATCGAACTCCACTGGCAATGTGTCTGACGAGCTGAAAGCTTTATCACAAAATCAGACACAGCTGGTTATGATGGTTCAACATCTGTTGGGTAGAGTTAACCAACTAGATGCTCCTATGTTGAAACACACAGAAAAGGAGATCCAAGCCAAAGGACTCCTCTTCTACACAATTCTTCCTCTCAGGCTGTTGTTTCAAATAAACCTATTAGTTTACCATCTATTGATGAGACCAGGCCCAAAACCAAAAAGGTTTGGGTCTCTAAAACTAACTGATTGTTTATTTTTGCAGGGTTCTTCAACATGCCAAAGTAGCATCTGGTATGTAGACAGTGGGGGATCTAGCACATGACTGGGAACAGCTCTCTTCTTCATGACTACTCTCAAGGAAAGAAGGGATTTGTTCTTTTGGCAATGATGCTAGGGATTACATCATTGGTAAGGGCTTTGTCTCCAATGGAGAAATCAAATTTGATGATGTTAATCATGTGGAAAATCTCAAGTACAATCTCTTGAGTGTCAGTCAAATGGTGATAAAGGCCATGTGTTGCTCTTTTCACCAGTCAAAACTGTAGGATTCTGTCATCCAATGTTTTGCACTTGATTGACAAGGTATTGGATGATCACACTCTCCTGAGAGCCAACAGGACAGGAAGAGTGTATGCCTTAGATCTTTCCAAGAAAATAGATCTCAAAGGCAATCCTTGCCTATTTTCCAAAGCCTCTTCTCAAGAATCTAAACTGTGGCACAGAATAGTTTAGTCAGAGGCTTACCAATAAAGGAGTTCCACTGTGATGAAACCTCCACTGCTTGTTTAAAAGGAAAACAGCACAAAGTCTCATTCCCTCCTATTGAAGAGCCTAAGTCCACTGCCTGCTTGCAATTACTGCATATGGATTATTTGGTCCTGTGAGAGTAATGAGCATGGCAAGAAGAAATACTCTGGTAATTGTGGATGATTACTCCAGATTGTATGGACTTTCTTTCTACATTCAAAGGATGAGGCTGCTCAGAAGATTATTCACTTTGTGTTGTATATTGAGAAGCAGTATTCCCTTCCAGTCAAGTGTATTAGGAGTGACAATGGAACTGAGTTCAGAAATCATACACTTGATGACTTCTATCTTTCAAAGGGAATCAAAAGGTAGTTTAGCATCCCAAGGACTCCAAAACAAAATGGATTAGTGGAAAGAAAGAACAGGACCCTCATTGAAGCTGCAAGGTCCATGCTGGCTGACTCAGGTTTGCCATGACCTTTTGGGCTGAAGCTGTCAACACAGCTTGCTATGTGCAAAATAGAGTTTTAGTAAATCAGAGGTTGATGAAGATCCATATGAAGTTCTCCATCATTTGGCTCCTCTGATTTCATTTTTCAAAGCATTTGGGTGTCCCTGTTTTATTCTCAACACAAAGGATCAACTCCATAAATTGATCCTAAGGTGGATGCAGGGTATTTTGTTGGTTATTCATCTACTTGCAAGGCATACAGAGTCTACAACTGCAGAACAAAGATGGTTGAAGAAACTCTACATGTTAAGTTCAATGAATCTCCAAAGGACAAGATTCCACAAAGCCCCCTGTGGAGTTATTGATTTGGACATACTGCAATATGTTCCTTATCAAACTCCTGTTGTTGCTCCTGTCAACAGTTCACCACCTGGTGGTACTGCTGATGATGATGATGATTGCAGTACTCACCTCTTCAGGTTTAGTGATCAGCTGCCTGATTCAGCTAGACCTGATGTTCCTGTAGCTCCAGTAGCACCATCCACAACAAATGCTGATGAGATCTCTTCGAATTCAACTTCCTTTGAATTACCATCCACTGATTGGTTTCAAGGAAATGATTCACCATCACCATCTGTTACTGCTGAGCCTGCTACAAACACTTGCACAGATCTCATTGTGTATCAAGATCTGAAGAATCACCCTATGTCTCAAATCATTGGTGATATCACTGTTGGAGTATCAACAAGAAGTCAATTGTCAAATTTCTGCTTCTATGCTCTCTTCATCAGTCAGCAAGAGCCAAAGAATTATCACATTGCTTTAAAGGACAATGGATGGGTTGATGCCATGCAGCTTGAGCTTCTTCAGTTCAAGAAACAGCAAGTGTGGGAACTGGTTCCTCTACCTCCAGGTAAGTGTGCAATAGGCACTAAATGGGTGTTTAGGAACAAAACTGATGAAAATGGGCTTATTGTTAAGAACAAGGCCAGACTGGTTGTTCAGGGGTTTGCACAAGAAGAAGGTATTGATTATGATGAAACCTTTGCCCCTGTAGCAGACTGGAAGCAATTCGTTGTTTTTAGCTTATGCTGCTTATCAAAACCTTAAAGTTTTTCAAATGGATGTCAAAAGTGCATTTTGTATGGAAAAATTAAAGAAGAGGTTTATGTATGTCAACCTCTAGGCTTTGAGGACAATAAACATCCTAATTGGGTGTATAAGCTTGATAAGGCTCTTTATGGGTTAAAACAAGCTCCTAGAGCCTGGTATGAGACATTATCAAACTTTCTTCTGGAAAACAATTTCACTAGAGGCTCCATAGATAAGACTTTATTCATTAAGAAAGCTGGGCAGCATAATCTACTTGTTCAAATTTATGTAGATGATATCATTTTTGCATCCTCTGATCCAAAGTTGTGTGATGCTTTACAAAGTTGATGCAACAGAAGTTTGAAATGAGTGCCATGGGAGAATTACAGTTCTTTCTGGGGTTGCAAATCAAAAAAAGCTGATGGAATTTTCATTCATCAGTCCAAATACACAAAAGATCTTTTGCAAAAGTTTGATTTACAAAACTGTAAGCCCTGTTCTACCCCATGTGCAGGACCACACAACTGGATACAGATCAGAAAGGTAAAGTGGTGATGAAACACTTTACAGATGTATGATTGGGTCCTTGATGTATTTAACAACTTCTAGACCAAATATTATGTTTGCTACATGTGTTTGTGCTAGATTTCAGGCTGCACCTAAAGAGTCTCATCTGATTGCAGTCAAGAGGATCTTTAGATATCTGCAAGGCACTCCATCTCTAGGTTTATGGTATTCTACTGGACATTCTGGTAAATTAGTTGCTTTTTCTGACAGTGACTATGCAGGGTGTAAGTTGACCAGGAAATCAACTTCTGGTGGATGTCAATTCCTAGGCAACTGCTTGATTTCTTGGCAGAGCAAGAAACAGACCTCAGTTGCTACATCAACTGCTGAAGCAGAGTACATTGCTGCTGCAAGCTGCACCTCTCAGGTACTCTGGCTTCAAAACCAACTTTTGGATTATGGCATTACAGAGACTAAGACTCCATTGTTAATGGATAGTGCTTCAGCTCTATGCATTGTCAAAATCTAGTCCAGCACTCTAGGACCAAACATATAGAGATCAGACATCATTTTATAAGGGATTGTTTGAAAAAGGTCTGATTGATCCTAAGTTTGTGCCTAGTGCTGATGAGCTTGCAGACATTTTTACTAAGCCTTTGGATAGTTCAACTTTCCAAAACCTGGTGTTAAGGCTTGGTATGCTGCAGCTAGAATAAGTGACAACTACTGATGATTTCAGTAGTAATACTGGTGATCATTGGCACCCATGTCACATATAAGTACTGATGAGTCCTTTTCCTTCAGTATTTTTTAATACTGAAGGCTACATGTCTCACAAGTACTGAAGTGCTTCATCTGTCCTAAAACTACTGATGTAGTTACAACTACTGATGCAGTTACAACTACTGCAATCAGTAAAAACAGATAAGTACTGATGTCCTATGAAACAACTGAAATCAGCCAAAAAGGCTGATGAATGTGTTGAGGACAGTATGAAACAGCTGAAAAGCTAAGAATTGACGAAAACAGCTGAAGAGAACTTTCTCTTCAGTCGTTTGTACAACTGCTGTTTCATTCTAAACCACTGAAGCAAAACATGTCTTCAGTAGTTTTATAACTACTGATGACTAATACCAAGTCTTCAGTTGTTTACAACAGCTGATGACAAAAACACTGGCTTCAGTAGTTTCATAAATACTGATGCAAACACCATGTCTTCAGTTGTTTCATCTGAAGTCAAACCACGGTCTTCAGTAGTTTTCTAACTTCTGATGACTAACACCACATCCTTCAGTCGTTTTCTTACCCGTACCCTATAAATATCCCTGACATAAGCTCTCAATGCTTCATTCTTCAAACCTAACGTTCCTCTCCAAAACTTCCCTCTTTCAATGGCGTCCATGCAAATTACCGCGACACAACTGTGTTGCCTACCTCACTAAATCGCCTATCTGGACTAAGTTTGATACTGCTATCGATCTTATGGTTCAGTCCCAATACAATACGGCATTTCTTCTGAATCCCATACTACATGCCGAATCCCTTCAACAATTGGATGAACGTTACTATTACCACTGGGGAGAACAACAAACCATCTCTCTAGTCGGTCGTCAAAAATAAAGAAGTAGTCATCACTCCTGCAATAATCCGCCAAATTCTTCATCTGAATGATGCTAGTTCTCCTGCTGGATATCGAAGGGCACCACAGATCTATCCTTTGCCCAACATGGATATCAAGGTGATCTCAGTGCCTCCACTATCATGAAGAAACACTTTATGACGCTAAGCGCCTAATCTTTCACATGGTGAATGTATGTTTGGCCCCTAAGACGTCGTCTTGGGATCAAATGTCGACAAAATGGCAGCAGGTAATGTATTCTATTCTTGAGCAACAACCACTAAACTTTTTAGAAATAATATTTTCGGAGCTCAAAGACATGGCTCAAAAACTCACTGCCAACCACTGGATACTATATCCACGGTTCATATGGCCATCATTACAAACCAGCTTAATGCTGAGGACTTGTTGGCTTGGGAGTCCCTGCTACGGCTGTTCTGCTGGAAGTATACTCCCGGCACAACTCTGACCAGACACTTAAAATGGCTGCCAAGCTGCGAAAAACCACGCAGCTGGAACCCACAGCCACCACCTCCAAATCAAAAGTCCCCACCAAACCCACCAAAAGAAACCCAAAACGGCTACTCAGGGAATTGAGTCCCCTGAGGATGCCCCTGCAACACAAACGCAGGACATATCCACTAGTCCAAACCCCCTAGTGGATACAATGACTCTTCCAGCTATAGCCGCTCAGGCTTTCTCTCCACAGGAGCCTGCAGCAACCACTCAAGGGGTACCTACATATCTGGATCTTCCTCACTTGAGGGGATTGCCATTGAAGAGCACCAACCTCCCCAGGTGCACACTGCTTCTATCCCTTCACCCCAAACAACCACCCCTCACAGCCCAACTTTAATAGTTGCACAAGTGCTGACTCAAGTGCACTCCTCACCCCCTCCCCAGAAACCACTTACTACTGGGAATACCTCTACAATTGAGGGGGAGGACACAGTGCATTGAGAACCCACAGCACAGGGGTTTACCACTTCTATCTCCTGGTGTAGACAAGGAGCTTAGAATATCTAGTGAGGCTGCCACTTCCTCTAACTCAGCACATGATCAGAATGAGGCTGGTAACATTGCCAAGACCTCACTAGAGGCAACAACGATGATGGACACTGTCCTGAGGCTGGAGGAGTCCCCAGTACCAAGCACAAGGGGCACATGCATCAACTGGTCTACACCCAGTGCATGTAAATCCTGCTCTAAGCAGGAGGTCAGATGATTCAGTTTCGGCTGATGATGACCTGGGCTTTCTACAATGTTCTTGCCCAGAACACAATCCTTGAAGAGAAAGTCAGTAGGCTGCAAAACCTACTTGATCAACTCTCACAAGGAGAAAGACCATCTGCCTCTACCCACCCACAGATGGCACCTTCACTTGAAGGTTCCCCACACTGAGCCACTCTAAACTCAACCACTTGCCTCTGCTTCAGGTCCTACTTCTCAGGAACAGAACCCTCCTGAGCAAATAGGTGCTGTACTTCAAAATTCCCTCCCTCTCATCACACCCATAATCACTGATATTGTGACTAAAGCCATTGATGAGAGGCTTTCCTCAACTTTACAGCCCTTGATTGATGCTGCTGTACAAAAGACTCTTTCTGCAGTACAAACCCCCTCCTCCAATGCATCCAAAAGGGGGGAGAGTACTGCAGCGAAAGAAAAGAAGAGGAAAAGATCAGAGGAAAAGAAGGAAGAAAAGAAGCCAAGAGGAGGAGAAAGAAAAGCAACCTCTGCTCACTTACAAGCGAAAGAAAAGTGCTGATGATCATACTGCTGAAGACAAATCATTGGAGGAGCTGGTAAAAGAAGCTGACACTACACACAACCGCTCCATGGATAAAATAATTGAACAACTCTTCAGGCAGGGGTTTGACACAGCCACACTGGATAGTGAGATCAGAAGGTTGGAAGTGCAAGAGATACAAACCCGATGGGCAGGGTATGATGCTCTGGAAAAAGAGAGGTTGGAAATAATGATCCGCTTTATTGCAAAATACTTAGGAAGATCATTAATGGAGATCCGGCGTGGACCAGGGACAACATTCTGGCTATAGCCACCAGAATCTGTGTCTGTCTGAGCAATTCAACAAAGGGATTATTGTGGAAGCCCTTGATGAGGCTGGGGCTGGTAAAAGGTTAGAGATGGCTAACTCACAAAGGCGAAACTAACTACAAAGATGCTAGATCAACCTTCCCTTCCACCCACTCAAACAGATCCTACCCCTCAAATCTCCCAACCAATCTCTAAGCCAAAATCCAAACATCCTCATTCTTCAAAACCAATTCCTTCACCAACCCAACCATCATCCAGTGATGCACCCAGAAGGAGGAGAAGGGTGCTGAGGATGGAAGAAGAAGACGAAGAGGAGGATGAAGATGATAGTCTGCCACTCTCTGTTGTTCTAAAGCTGCCAAAACCCCGAAGTCAACCCATGATAACACCTGACTCTCAAAGGGAAATGGTCAGAGTCAAGATAGAAGAAGAAGAACAGCAGAAACAGCATGATGAGCAACTGTTGAAGATGGTTGACAAGAATTTCCTCAGTCATCATCTATTCAAGCCATGAAAGGGCATGCTCAAAGGCTGTACACTCTCAGGCACACTTTTCAGTATCAGAAGGAGAGAGTGAGAGTATGGCCGGACCCCAGGGTGAGTTCTAGAATCCATAAAAGAACTATTCCTCACAGATACAATGGCCAGGTACGAAAAAACAATAGATTCTACCATCATGTTGGCCGTTGTAGTCTCACCTTGGGAAATCATTGATGAATTCAAGAGAGCTCACCAAGCAAAGAAGACCCCTCAAGCTTTACTAGAAAACAAGATGATTAAGAAGGGGTTGTTATATAAAAAGCTTGAAGACATCCAGAAGAATGAGCTCCAGTTACTCCTTGAAGGCAACCATCCTGATGAATTGTATATAGGGAGGTAACTACGGTGGAGCTGAAAAATGGCAGGACCATGAAGTACTTATCAGAGTACTATGGTCCAGAGTTCTTCTTCGAAGGAGGAGTAGAAGAACTCTCTCAGGAGGAACAAGTTGTTCTCCTTGAGGCCTATGTTCGAGAGTCATACAGACTCATTATGGGGAAGTAATCTCATGAATGGGATAACAACTCTGTGTCCTGTTCCCCAAAACAGAGTTCCCATTCATACTCTGCCAAACAAATATTTGAGATTTCTTCCCAGGCCGGAGCTTACATGGGTCATCTTCTCTACTGATCAAGAAGGAAAAAGACCAACACTTTGCCAACAATAAGTGGGACAATGAATAATTTAGAGGTTTTGGCTGCATTGGTTCAAGGGGAGTTTGTTGGACCAAAAGAACCAATGAGCCAAGATCAGAAAACCTCTAAGTCCCACATGGTATCACAACAACTGCTGAAAGACTCATCAGCAGTTTGACAAGTGCTGAAGACCTCAACAGCTGAAGATCAAGTGCTGAAGACTTCAACAGCTGAAGAACTAAAGTGCTGAAGTACAACAGCTGAAGAGCACAAGTGCTGAAGCTGAAAGACCAAAGTACTGAAGTACAACAGCTGAAGAGTTTACAAGTGCTGAAGATCAACAACTGATGTACAAAGTCTGAAGACAAAGACTGAAGACATCAGCTGATGATATCTACTGAAGTCATCAGCTGATGAAACATCTGAAGGTCAAAGTCTGAAGATCAAGTACTGAAGCCTCAGTAGTTTGTCACAACTGCTGAAGAGTACTTCTTCAGTAGTTGTGATATCAGTAGTTTTATATTTCTAGTTTCAGTAGTTTTATGTTTCAGTAGTTTTGTAAAACGACTGAAGAGCTTGTTCTTCAGTCGTTGTAGTTTCAGTAGTTTTATATTTTGTACTTAACACTCTGATATGTTCTCAGTAGTTGTGAACATTTCAGTAGTTTGTTAAGAGTTAGTTATTTTTGTATTAGATCTGCCAGTTGTCACTTTTCGTGATAACAGCAGTGATTGTTGCACTCTATATAAGGAGTGACAACCTATTGTAATATATGAATGAATGGAATGAATAAGTGAATGATTTGAATGATTTGATTAAGAACATTCCTTATCTATAAACATTCCTTGAATCAAAAATATATTCTCTCGCTATAACCGTATGTGCTCTTAATGCATACAAGCATCGCCTCTTGCTACAATTTGTCTAATTCCTGTTCGTATTCCGCTACTTTAAACTCTAATACATCAAACTTGTGATCGATGATCCTGTCAACAAGGCAACAGTAAAGAGATGAAGCATTACCTGATTGTATAGTTAATGCGTGCTCACTATAAAGAGATGAAGTTTTCATAAAAAGAGTATTTTCATATGTATACCTTACAGAAAGTATTTTATTACTTTTAAAAGTAGAACTGACTTTTATACATTTTTGGTTGGCAGATAAATATTGTTGAGGGTGGCATGAGGGTGAAGCTACTCGGTAGGGAAAGACTGACATCCATTTTTACCTATTATTGTTGTTGTTTTGTAATGCAATTAAACATTCTTTTGTATTTGGTTAAACAATAGTGTATTGCTCAACAACAGTGTTTTAATGAAATGAATGGTTTTTGGTAAAATAATTTCACTGCTTAAGCTTGTAAATTTATAATGTTTAATGTAATTAATGCTATGAATGACCAACTATGAGGTCTCCGGGAACGGGGCCTTACAAGTTGGTATCAGAGCCAAAGTTTAAGAGAACTGGGTTAAATAAATTTTTAAAACCTAAACTTAAACTGAAAATAGGAAAATTGGAGGGATGTCAGCCCGAGTAGCTACATGCCATCAGGTATTTTTCTTAATGTTAACCGGTATTATGTGTGCATGCTATGTGATTTATGTGCCTTTAGTAGATTTAGATACTCATTAAGTCAGGATAGGAAATGCTTGGGGTATGAGGAGTAAAGTAAGTGGCTAATCATAATTGGCTACTGTATTTAGGGACTTACTATACTTGACATAAACTGAGCTACTCCCTTGAATGACCGCGTTAGTGTTTGAATCTTATAGTGTGTTAGAGGATGGCTGGACAGAAAGACTCCTACAGGCAGAGGTCCTCCACGTGTGACTAGGAGTAGTGCTAAGGCTCCTGAGACGACCCATGAGAACCCTGAGGTTCATGGCCGGAGTGAAGAGAATGAGAATACTAGCTTGAATGCCTCAATTAGGGAGGCAATTGCTAATGAAGTACACCAGGTCATGCAGACAGTCTTACCGTTTGTGGTGACTGAAGTCATCAGGGCTGTGAGAAGTGAGAAGAAGAAGTAGAATGAGAATAGAAAGGGATCAACAAGCAAGGGAAGCAGAAGGGAGGAGGAACCACTAGAGCCTGAGACTGTGTTGTCCGATGAGGAGGAGGATGATGTAGTGGGGGTAGCGACCAGAGGGTGCAATTATGGGGCGTTCCAAAGGTTTAAGCCCTCGACTTTCGATGGAAATGGCAATGCTGCTACCGCTCACCACTGGGTGAGGAGATGGAGGCAGTCTTGGAGATCAGTGAGTGTCGCGAGAACCAAAAGGTGAAGTTCGCAACTCACTCTTTCGTTGATTTAGCGCTATGTTGGTGGGACAATATTGTCCAAGCTGAGGGTACCAGGGAAATCGGAAGGATGAGGTGGAGTGAACTGAAGAAGTTGGTGGTCGAGGAATTCTGTCCTCACGGGGAACTCGATAAAATCGAGAGGGAGTTCTTGCAACTTGAAGCGGGAACCATGACCCACCAGCAGTACACCAAATTCAACAAGATGGCGAGGCTGGTGCCGGATCAGGTGACACTGGTGTTAAAGAAGATCAAGAGGTACATGCAGGGACTGTCAGCTAACATTCGCGGCACCTGATTGCTGCTCAGCCAGGTACCTTGCGAGAGGAGACTGTGGTGGAGGCGAAGAAGACGAGTGGGGATGGTAGAACTGGAATGGAAGAGGTTTGGACGTGGTGGCTTCGCTCCAAACAACAAGAAGAGGAAGGTGAACGACCGTGGGGTGTCATCAAGATCAGAGGTGAAAAAGTGTGGTAGATGTGGAAGGGAGCATGCCAGTGAGTGCAAGATGAGAATGAATGTATGCTTCAGTTGTGGCAAGCCTGGCCACATCGCTAGAGACTGTAGGGTGTTGAAGTGCTATAACTGTGGCGGGGAGGGCCATGCGACCAAAGACTATAAGAAACCGAGGGCGGAGAGCCCTGGGGCGAAGAAGAAGCTGGAGGAAGGAGGGCAGAAGGCAAGTGCTAGAGCTTACACCATGACACGAGAGAAAGCCAAAGCTGATCCCGATGTCGTGTCAGGTATGTTTCTAGTAAACCAAAATACGTGCCTCTGTATTGTTTGATTCTGGTGCTAGTAGGAGTTTTATTTCCACTACTTTCTGTGCTAAGTTGCCTATTAGTAGTAGAAATGTCAGTGAACCATTCGATGTAGAAACCGCTATCGGCAAGTCCACGAGAATTACTGATGTGATTAAGGACCGTGCGATAGAACTAGAAGGTCATAGGTTTGCTGCTAGGTTACACATGATGCCCCTAGGTGGATTTGATGTAGTACTAGGGATAGACTGGTTAGCAACCTATGAAGCAAACATCATTTCTCACAAGAAGATGATTCGATTAGTTGTGCCCGATGGGAGTTTGGTTACGATTTATGGAGATCGCGTTACTATGATCCCGATGATGATTTCGATGGCGGTGGCAGGGAGGTGCATGAGACGTGGATGTAATGCCTACTTGCCTTACGTACAAGATGTGGATGCGTCGGTACCGCAATTATCTGAGGTGCCAGTGGTGTGCGGCTTTCCGAACGTATTCCCGGAAGACTTACCCAGTTTGCCACTGGATCGCTAGATTGAGTTCCAAATTGATTTGATACCCGGTGCTCAACCCGTTGCCAAAGCACCATATCGATTAGCTCCGACTGAGATGAAGGAACTCATGAGCCAATTGCAGGAGTTGATGGATAAGGGATTCATTCGACCAAGTATCTCCCCATGGGGTGCTTCGGTATTGTTTGTAAAGAAAAAGGACGGAAGTATGCGAATGTGCTTTGACTGTCGAGAGCTGAACAAGTTGATGGTGAAGAATCGGTACCCATTACCAAGGATTGATGACTTGTTTGACCAGCTCTAAGGTGCCGGTTGGTTCTCGAGAATGGAGCTACAATTTGGCTACCATCAATTGAAGGTGAGGAACAAGACATTCCTAAGACAGCTTTCCGTATGCGTTATGGACACTATGAGTTCCTCGTTATGTCTATTGGTCTAACTAACGCGCCAGCTGCCTTTATGGATTTGATGAATCGAGTGTGCTGGCTGAAGTTGGATAGATCAGTGATCGTGTTGATTGATGATATCCTGATCTACTCGAAGAGCGAAGAAGAGCATGTCGGTCACATTCGGGAGGTGTTGGAGACTTAAGAAGGGAGAAGTTATATGCCAAATTCTCCAAGTGCACGTTCTGGTTGCACGAAGTTCAATTCTTGGGTCATATAGTGAATCCTAACAAGATCAAGGTGGACCCAGCAAAGGTGGAGGGGGTCATGCAATGGAAGTCACCGAAGACGCCATCTGAGATTCTTAGTTTCTTGGATTTGGCGGGCTACTATAGAAGATTCATCCAAGACTTTTCCAAGATCGCTTCTCCACTAACCAAGTTGACCCAGAAAGATGTGAAGTTTGTATAGGGTGAAGCTCAAGAGAAAGCATTCTAGGAGTTATAAGCAAGGTTGACTCAAACTCCTATCCTGTCATTACCCGAAGGAAGCGAGGATTTGGTGGTCTATTCAGATGCTTCCTACTCAGGGTTGGGGTGTGTGTTAATGTCGAGAGGGAAGGTTATAGCCTATGCATCCTGACAGTTGAAGGTTCATAAGGTCAATTACCCTACTCATGACTTGGAGCTAGCAGTCGTGGTCTTTGCACTAAAGATTTGGAGGCACTATCTATACGGGATGAAGTGCACCATTTTCACTGACCACAAAAGCTTGAAGTATTTCTTTGAGCAGAAGGACCTGAACATGAGGCAGAGAAGATGGTTGGAGCTCATAAAAGATTATGATTGCGAGATCCACCGGGCAAAGACAACGTGGTGGTTGATTCCCTTAGCTAAAAGGAGAGGCCCGAGCCAATTCGGGTGAAAGCATATCAACTGGTCATGACCTCTGATGATATGAAGCAAGTCAAAGAGTTTCAAGATGAGGCACTGAAAGAAGATCATCTTAACTATGAATGGATGAGAGGTCTGGTTGGGGAATTAGGTGAAAACACACTTGGTGTTAAAACTCGATTTGGACAGGCGTGGATTCCTCGTTTTGGGGATCTGCGTGTGAAGATTATGGATGAAGCTCACAAGACTCGATACTCCATTCACCCTGGTGCCACAAAAAAGGTATCAAGACATGAAGAAGGATTATTGGTGGACGGGTATGAAGCGGACGTAGTGGAGTTGGTGAGTAAGTGTCTTACTTGCTTGCAAGTGAAGGTCGAACATCAGAAACCGTATGGAAAAATCCAATCTTTGGATATACTGGAATGGAAGTGGGAGCACATCACCATGGATTTCATTAGGAAGCTATCGCGTACTCCGAAAGGGTACGGTGCCATATGGATGATTGTCGACCGTCTGACGAAGAGTGCTCACTTCCTACCGATCCACGAGACATATTCATCTGAGAGGTTGGCGGATCTATTCATCAAGGAAATTGTAACTCGTCACAATGTGCCGGTGTCTATTGTATCTGATCATGACACCGGGTTTACATCCAAATTCTGGAAGAAATTCCACCACGCCATGGGGACGAGGTTACATATTAGCACGGCTTATCATCCCTAGACTGATGCTCAGTCAGAAAGGACCATTCAGACACTGGAAGACATGCTTCGGGCATGTGTGATTGATTTTGGGGAAAGTTAGGATGACCACTTACTGTTAGCTGAATTCTCATACAAAACAGCTATCACGCCAGCATTGGCATGCCACCATATGAGATGCTATACGATAGGAGATGCAGAACACCCGTTTGTTGGGTGATATTGGTCAAACGGAATTGGGGAGCGTCGACGTAATTGAGGCTATGACTTAGAAGCTTGAGAAGATTAAAGCCTTCATGAAGGCAGCCAAAGATAGACAGAAGTCGTATGTTGATAAACGACGCAGACCAATTGAGTTCCAGGTGGCTGACCAAGGTATATAGGCCCTTTTCAAATCATTGCTTGAGTAGGAGAGGTGGCCTATAAATTGGAGTTACCAGATGAGTTAAGTGGAATTCACCCGACATTGCATGCATCTCATCTGAGACAGTGCTTAGATGATGAAGACATGATTGTTCCACTGGAAGACATTGAAGTAGATGAAAGGCTTAATTATGTGGAGCAACCAGTGGCAATCATCAATAGAAAAGAGAAGAGACTGAGAAATAAAGTGGTTCCCCTTGTGCGTGTGCATTGGAAGCATAGAAAGAGATCCGAATCTACATGGGAGACTGAGGAGGAGATGAGGCAGCATTACCCTCATCTTATTGACGAATAACAGGTTCGGGGATGAAACCAATTTAAGGGGGGTGGACTTGTAACACCGGTTATTTTTTTTAAAAGGAGAATAAGAATGAAAATAAAAGTAGGAAATGCAATTTAACCCAAGTTGAGGGGTTAAAAGTGTAAAAAAGGACAAAAGTACAAAAAGTTGGTATTGGGTTTTTAAGTGTAAGAATTTGAGGAGGTTGAATTCAAGGTAAGAATTCGAAGTTGTTAAGTGTTCGTGTTGGGTTTTGTCTCGGGTATGTGCTTATGTGCTTGTGTGTGTTCGTGTGGGTGTGTTTTGTGGGTTTCTAGGTGTTTGAACTCATTTGCATACGGGTTAGAAGGAAGATACACCCAAAGTTGCCCCAGGTGAGTTTCTAGACCCTAGTTTTACTTGTTTTAAACTCTCTTGAGGGCTGAAAATGTATTTTAACGATTTTACAATGTTTATGTATGTATACCCATATGTATTATGCATGTTGATGATGTTTCTTAGATTCTTATAAGTTGTTCATGCTTAGAATAGCCTTGGTAAGCTTAGAACAATTAGGCTTGATGTTTGGGTTCGGAAATATCCTAGAAATATGTTGAACAGAAGGTTCATGCGCCTAAGTAAGGCCCATGTGCCTGGAATTGCCTTAGAAATGTTCAAGTGTAACTCATGCGCCTAAACAGTGCCCTCATGTGCCTAGAATATTAGTCGGATGACTAAGTGTAGGGTCATGCACCTAAATAGTACCCATACGACCGAATGGCCCATGCGCCTAAGTTCCCATACGCCCGAATAGCCCATGCGTCTAAGTGTCCATGCGTCCAAATGGACCATACGCCCGAATAGTGTCCATGTGCCTAAAATAGCTTATGCGCCTAAGTGTTGAAAGGGTTAAGTGTTGGCTGATGCGCCTGCATAGTGATAAAATGCCCAAACAGGTCCCATGCACCCAAATAGTGTCAAAGCGCCTAAACACTTAGAATTTATTACATAATTTTTGGGAGTCTGTGCTTTTAGGGTATTGACCGAGGTTTGACTAGGGCTTATTAATGCTGGGTTTCATGCGTTATTTTGATTGCTTCATGATTGTTTCTTATTATTATTATTATTATTACTATTAGTATGTGACTTTACGTGGTGGTTTATTATCATAATGTAAGTTATTACTACTAATAATAAAGTGAAAGAGCGATGAAGAAGAGAAGTGGAACTTAATTTAAAATGTTAACAGTTTTGCAAGCACATAGGAGGTGCACGACCATGTTGTCGTTAGCTCAACTGTGATGTGGGTTAGCTACCCTAGTTTGCACACAGGGCCAGTCAATTGAGATTGGTGGTCCTTTGCAGTGTACACTAGGTGTCTAGGCCAGCCTTGTATACAGTATTTAGAGCCCCTTGTGGGAACAGAGGGCCCAGCACCATTTCCTCCGCGCACATTGTTTAGGGTATTGCTCATTGGTCCACATAGACAGTGAAAGATAAAGATAAAAGAGTACAGAGTAAACAAGGCATACAGTAAAGAGATGAAGCATTACCTGATTGTATAGTTAATGCGTGCTCACGTATAAAGAGATGAAGTTTTCATAAAAATAGTATTTTCATATGTATACCTTAAAAAAAGTATTTTATTACTTTTAAAGCTAGAACTCACTCAGCAACGCTGACTTTTATATATTTTTAGTTGGCAGGTAAATATTGCTGAGGATGGCACGAGGGTGAAGCTACTCGGCAGGGAAAGACTGACATCCATTCATACCTATTATTGCTGTTGTTTTGTAATGCAATTAAACAATTCTTTTGTATTCGGTTAAACAATAGTGCATTGATCAACAACAGTGTTTTAATGAAATGAATGGTTTTTGGTAAAATAATTCCATTGCTTAAGCTTGTAAATTTATAATGTTTAATGTAGTTAATGCTGTGAATGACCAACTGTGAGGTCTCCGTGAACGGGGCCTTACAGAAGATTCTCCTAAAAGGTCAAGGCATACATCATCAGAGCACACTCCTTCTATGAATTTCTCAACCTCAAAGCAAGCCACTCTTGATGAAGCTGAAAGTGATGCTGAGTGGTAAGAACTGACTGAATAGGTGCCTAACAAATAACAAGAAGACTTAAAGGATGATGATCTACTAACAGCAAAAGACATAATGGAAGAAAGGCCTGATTCAACTATGTTTATGACCCTAATCAACCATGGATTTCCATATGACATGGTTGAAAGGATGAATATGACTGAGATGAAGAACATACTGAAAGTGTTTGAGTTTGCAAGATTTATAATTCAAAATTGTGACTATGAAGCATTCAATACTTTCCAAACTATTCAGAAAATCAAGAAAGATCTTGGCCACTGTGATACTACAAAACTGAGAAAGTACAATATGGTATGTTGGTTACAGGGTCACAACTACAAGACACATGAGCTTAAGGGAAGAAAATTTGGCGAACTTAAGAGGATGGTGGAGCATGTAATGGTAGTTGAGCTTGACACAAGGGTGAGATTCAGAACTAAAGCTCCAAACCCATCCTATGAGCAACAAAGCAAACTTTCTACTTATCCTATAACTATTGAATCCAAAGACAAGCTAATAAGAGAGCCAAAGGCAGTGATTCCTGTTTAAGTGTGGCCTCTAGGCACAACTGTTAGAGAAATCATCGAACAAAAATCAACATTGATAGAGTTGTATGACTACATCACAACTCCCAGTTCTATGGAAGAAAATAGGATTATGGCCTGGAAATACGATCCAGACTAGGATTGTGCAATTATCAAAAGAACCTCTAGAATAATCCAGTACTTCCATGATACAGAAGCATTACTGAGCCTTCATGAGAGAGATATCACGGATCTGCAAAGTATAATAATGTCTAACTATCCAATTCACTCAAGGGGAAAAGATTTCTCTGTGTTGGTGGGAAAGTTAAAGACAAAATTCAAAGATGATGTGATTAAAGAAGCAAAAAGAGAGGATGCTGAGCACAAAAGAAGATTAGAAAGGAAGAAAAGATCAAGCACCAACTCCTCCACATTAGTTGATGATGAATTCTTAAGGAGAGTTGGTTATACTAAGAGGAAAACAACTGCCATCAAAGTTATTGCAGGAAATCAATACACTGTTCCTATAACTGAGTGGGGATATGTTGAGAAAACAAAATAAATGGTGCTACTGAAAGAAAGGTGAGAAGATAAGAATATTCGACCCAGTAGAAATCAAAATGCTCCATCCAAGCTACACATCATTCTTACATGATAAATTCTTCCTAAACCTGTCTGATGAAAAAGCTCAGAATGATTTATGCTTATACATACATTTAATACAAGTGGTGGATAAGCTACATGCTAAAGCATACAAGAGAGGAAGGTATAATGCTGGGATGCTGAAGGAAGCCAACATTGAAGATATATCAGAACTGAGAATTTTAGAAGAAGATGAACTAGAAATTGTCAACAATCAATGTGTTGTGGAAACTCTCACCACAGAAAAAGATGTATTGAGGTTGAATTTTGAGACACTCCAAAGGATATGTAGAATGGAGATCAAGTACAAATACAATGATCAAAGGATGCAGTATCATATTTCAACATGAAAATGGTTTCAAGATTAAAGGAGCTTTCAGTTTTGAAGAGATGATTACAAGTATCCAAGCCTAAGGGGGGGTATTGATAGGTCTAGAATCAATAGATCTAGTCCATTTTGTATAGGCTTAGTACTTGAATTAATATCTGTAATGACTGTTTGTAATTCATTATTATGTATGCATTAATGTATAGGTTAACCCATATATATGTGTGTTGATTTATGTATGTTTGTAGGCAAAACATTAGAATTGGTAAATTTCTGAAAATTGACCAAGTATGAGAAACGTCTACGGATGAACATTTTGTTCTTCCGTAGATATATTTCTTACAAGTAAAATTACATCCAAATATCTTCTGCGGATGAACAACCAGATCTGAGGAACAACTGCTTCGAAAGAACAAGTCTCCTACGGAAGAACAAGTTTCCTACGAAAGAACAAGACTCCTGCGGAAGAACAATTATCTACGGAAGGCAATATTCCTGCAGAGTACAAACACTTGTATTCAAACGATACAAGTTTTACAGGTCAACAAGTCAGTTATGCGAATCCCAAGAGATCCGATGATTCCTTAACTGAATCAATTTCAAATCCCAAGAGATCCAGTGTTTCCTTAAACAAACATTATTGTCTATAAATATGGATCCTAGGTTTCTAATCAATAATGACTGCGACGGAAATACAACGATTCCATAACAGAAAAACATCACATGAAATCACACAACCAAACCCTAGCAGCCATAACATCATCAAACACAAAATTCAATATCATTCATTCATTGTTTATTTTTAATCATTAACATGTTTTAATGAAATACATTTGAATTTAATATTTGTTTATTTATTAATTTTTTTTCTTTCAACGTGTTCTTGAATCTTTATTGATATTGAGATCTAATACAAACAATTAAACCAAGCCAAAGTTGATTCTACAAACGTTGACTTGATTTCAACCAACACTGATAATTCCTGATTGCAATCTTTGGATTCACACTTTCCTATTGGGAAAAGTATCATGCTTTCTTTTCAAATCTGATGGTGATGAGTCAACACTATGGCATAAACGAATATGTCATGACAATTTTAAAACCATGAATAAAGTGATTAAAAATAACTTGGTACATGATTTTCCTAAAAAGGAATTTTTCTTCAAAGATAATTATGTTGCATGCCTGAAAGGGAAGCAACAAAGAGCATCTCATAAATCCAAAGTTGTTAACTCCATCACCACCCCATTATACTTTTTGAACACGGATCTCTTCGGTCCAACAGGTATAATGAGCATTGGAAGGAAATCATATGGCCTTGTGATAGTTGATGATTTTACAATATTTACATGGGTATTCTTTTTAAGAACAAAGGATGAAACGTTAAAATCTTTTATTCTTAAAATAGAAAATCAAATTGGATCATAAGGTAAAAATAATCAGAAGTGATCAAGGGACTCAGTTCAAGAATCAAGTTCTTGAGTCATTTTGTAACTCAAAAGGGATTTCCAGACAATACAATGCTCCTAGAACTCCTCAACAAAATGGTGTTGTCTTCTCAGACTATGTTGGCTGATTCAAAGCTGCCTGTTACTTTCTGGGCAGAGTCAGTCATCACTGCATGCTATGTGTAGAATAGAGTTCTTGTAGTTAAGCCACATGGAAAAACATCTTATGTGTTGTGGAACAAGAGGCCACCATTCATTGGCTTCTAAGGTCCTTTGGTAGTAGGTGTATCATACATAACACAAAAGACAATTTGGAAAAGTTTGTTGAAAAGTCGGATGATGCCATATTTATTGGATATTCCTCTGATGCTATTGCTTGTAGAGTTTATAACATCAAAAATCAACAATTTGAGGAATCATCCAATATTGTTGTCAACGAGCACACTCTTTGTGTTAGGGGGAATGGCCATGATTACATTTTGTACTTAGAATTGTGTCCTGGCTATTATAATCCATCTTGTTAAAATGTTTCAGCTAGAACAGGTCCTTAAAATGAGCATGATCAAGTGTTTGAGTTGCGCAGACCCTATTCAAATTCTCCAAGAGTGACTGAAGATCCAGCTCCAACTATTTTAAGATCAAGTAGCGTTACTCTTTCAAGAGATAGTGAAGCTTCAACCAGTGTTCCTTCAAGTGACAATAAACAACACCCGATTGATAGAAGAAGTATTCTTAAGGAACGGGTAACTGTTAATGCTGCTTCTTAGCCAATCATTGATGATGATGTTTCCCTTTCATTTAGTCAATCCTCATTGAATGACATTGAAATAGCAACTGGCCCAAGTGTTCATTCTCCTGAGCGAAATGTGTCAAACTTGGATTTTATCTTTGCAACTGGAAGTGATTCCTAGACTAAGGATTCACAACACTCATCCAGCTGAGAACATCATAGGAGAAGTCTCTGAAGGTGTGAGAACAAGAGGACAAACTCATCATGGGAATGTCTATTTGTACTCATGCTTCTTGTCTCAAATGGAACCCAAGAAAGTAGAAGAAGCCCTAAAGAATAGTAGCTGGGTTGAAACAATGCAAGAGGAGTTGCTTCAATTCAAGAGACAACAGGTATGGAACCTTTGCCCGCTACCATCTTGTCATGTACCTATAGGCACTAAATGGGTTTTCAGAAACAAGAGAGATGATAAAGGCATGATCATCAAGAACAAGGTAGACAGATTGTTCAAGGATATACCCAAGAGGAAGGAATTGATTATACTAATGTTTTTGCATCTGTTGCAAGACTTAAGGCAGTTAGAATCTTCCTTCCTTAGGTTGCATCCAAGAATTTTACTTTCTAAGTTTGATGTCAAGTTTTCCTTTCTATATAAAAATATAGATACGGAGGTCTATGTGTGCCAACCTCTAGGATTTGAAGACCCACAGCACCCTAACTATGTGTGCAAGCTGAATAAAGCTCTTTATGGGCTGCACCAAGCACCTAGGTTGTGGTATGATACTTTGTTCAATTACTCCTGAAAAATGGTTAGACTTGAGGTACCATTGATAAGACTCTTTTCATAAAGAAGTCTAGGAAAGACATATTGCTTATTCAGGTTTATCTTGATGACATCATATTTGGTTCTTCAAATGACCAAATGTGTAAAGACTTTGAGAGCATTATGAAGAAGAAGTTTGAGATGAGTTCCATGGGAAAATGGACTTTTTCCTTGAAATCTAGATGAAGTAGATGAAGGAAGGGTCCGTTATCAATCAATTTAAGTATGTCTCTGATATCTTAGAGAGATTTGATAAGAAGGATTGTAAGCCAGCTAAGACACCTATGCCCAGAAACCATAACCTTTGTCCTGACTCTAAGGGGGAGGATACTGATCAATATCAGTATAGGGCAATCATTGGTTCTCTATTGTATCTCACAGCAAGTAGACCTGATACCATGTTTGCTACATGCATCTGTGCAAGATATCAGTCTGCTCTAAAGGTGTCTCACCTAGTTGCTGCCAAGAGAATTCTTCGAAACCTCAAAGGAGCACCTAAATTAGGTCTTTGGTATCCTAGGAATAGCAACTTCAATCTCTATGGCTACTTAGATAGTGACTATGGTGGCTGTAATATCAACAAGTAATCCATATCAGGAGGATGTCAATGTTTTGGTGGAAGGATCATCTCATGGCAATGCAAGAAGCAATCTTGTGTCTCTACATCTACTGTTGAAGCTGAATACCTTGATGCTGCAAGTTGTTATGCTCAGCTGCTTTGGATTCAAAATCAGATGCTAGACTATGCATTCAACTTCATGAGCACTCCTATCGACATTGACAACAACAGTGCTATCTCCATTACTGAAAATCCCATGAAGCACTCAAAGACAAAGCACATTGATATGAGGTATCATTTCATTAGAGGTATTCATGAGAAAAACCTGATCAAACTAATCAAAGTTGATTAAAATGAACAATATGCTGATTTGTTCACTAAAGCTTTTGATGAGTAAAAATTTAAATATCTTATTACAGATATTGGGATGATAAACATGATTAGTCTATCTTATTTTAAAAACCTTTTTGAAATATGTAATGTCTTTTGTCATAACAATCTAATCTCTGTTACATTGGGTTAAATTTTTTTTAAGTATGGGTTTTTCCGGAGATAAATTAACCTTAGGAAGATTATTTTCACATCTTTCGAAGCTAAATTTCTCCAAGGGGAATCTTCTTCTTAGAAGAGATTTTAGTCTCGGAAGAAGCGATTGATTGTGTATCAGTTAAGCATATAAAACTCTCCATTCGGAAGGCACATTTTACTCTCTAAAGTAAGAAATTTACCTTCAAAAGTAAAATTGGCTTCGGAAGAAGAGTACCTTCGGAAGAAGATTACCCTCGGAAATCCTTTATACTTAGAAGAAAGCCTTATTGTGTAACGAAAATCTTTGGTCCCCACATACTAAAAAGTAAAGATTTGATTAATGATGTCGGAATCTTTTAAATGGCTTTTAATCTTACCGCCACTGTTACATCTTACCCCAAACCATCATTCCACCTTATCCAAAACCCCAAAACTGCCATTCCACCCATTTAAAAAATCCTGACCCTTCACTTTAATCTTTTTACCAAATTTACTATCCAAAGCTTCCTTCACCCCAATTCACCCTGCTTTTCATCATCTTCTTTCTTAAATGGCACTCAACCCTCAACACAACCAAGTCGCATACCTTGACTCTACCAGGATGCTGACTTCTCAGACATCATCTCCTTTCTTACCTAATCTACCTAATTTATTGCTCTGACTGTGAACCCCACCGTTTACTTGAATCATATGGAAGAATTTTGGGGAAACGGTCAGATAGTACTTCTAAACGGAGTTAGCGTTATTAGGTCAAGCATTTCTGACCAGGAGTTGGTCATTACTGAACAAGTAATCCGGGAGCATCTGGAGCTCCATTATGAATGCACTCCAACTGAGTTCCCTAAATTAGACCTTGATGATACAGCTTTGTGCTCAAGAGGGAGGTTAAGCATACGACAGAACCTAGATAGAAGTGAAATGATAATAAATATACAAAAAGTGCGATAGGTACGAAATGTGTGAAATGTGCGAAATGTATGAAACGAACGATGATGTAGATAATAATTATTACCTTGATGTACGTATGATGTGTGATCACGTGTGATAGTAAAGAAAATGATTTAATGAATGAAAGGTAATATAAAGTCTTATAAAACTAGAACTCACTCAGCAACGCTGACTTTTTATGCATTTTCCAGTTGGCAGGTAATGGTTGTTGAGGATGGAACGAGCGACTACTCGGCATTTTTGGGATGGCATCCATTTGTATAACAATGATGTTTTTATGATGTAATGCAAACGATAATATTTTGTAACTGTTAACAATGATATATTATTTTGCAAAAGCAGTCATTATATAAAATGGTTTTAAATTATTCTGTTGTGATGTTTTTCATAGATGTAAATGTACATTTTATGTTTTATGTGCCATAATTGTCCAACTATGAGCGTCTCAGGAACGGGACCTTACAATCTCAAAATGGGAATGTCTACTTGTACTCATGCTTTATGTCTCAGATAGAACCCAAGAAGGTAGAAGTTTCCTTTAAAGATAGTAGCTAGGCTGAATCAATGCAAGAGGAATTGCTTCAATTCAAAAGACAAAAGGTTTGGAACCTTTTCCCGTTACCATCTGGTCAAGTACCTATAGGCACCAAATGGGTTTTTAGAAACAAGAGAGATGATAGGGACTAATCATTAAGAATAAGGCAAGACTGGCAGTTCAATGATACACTCAAGAGGAAGGAATTAATTATAATGATGTTTTTGCACCTGTTGCAAACTTGAGGCAGTTAGGATTTTCCTTGCTTATGTTGCATCTAAGAATTTTACTGTCTACCAGCTTTTTGTCAAGTTTGCTTTTCTATACGGGGACATAGATAGGGAAGTCTATGTGTGCCAGCCTCAAGGATTTGAAGACCCACAACACCCCAACTATGTGTGCAAACTAGATAAAGTTCTATATGTGTTGCACCAAGCACCTAGGCTATGGTATGAGACCTTGTTTTAATTTCTTATGAAGAATGGCTATACTAGAGGTACCATTGATAAGACTCTTCTCATAAGGAAGTCCGGGAAAGATATATTGCTTGTCCAGGTCTATGTTGATGATATCATATTTGGTTCTTCAAATGACCAAATGTGTAAAGACTTTAAGAGCATTATGAAGATAAAGTTTTAGATGAGTTCCATGGGAAAATGGACTTTTTTCTTGGAATTTAGGTGAAGCAAATGAATGAACGGTTCTTTATCAATCAATCTAAGTATCTCAATGACATTTTAGAAAGATTTGAGATGAGAGATTGTAAAGCAGCAAGGACACCTATTATCAGAAACCACAATCTTTGCCCTGACTCTGAGGGGGAGGATATTGATCAACATTAGTATAGAACATTATTGGGTATCCAATGTATCTCACAGCAAGCAGGCCTGATATTATGTTTGCTACATGCATCTGTGCAAGATATCAGGTTGCTTCAAAGGTGTCTCACCTAGTTGCTGACAAGAGAATTCTTATATCCCTCAAAGGAGCACCAAAGCTGGTCTCTCGTATCCTAGAAACTCTAACTTCAATCTCTATGGCTATACTGATAGTGACTATGGTGGCTGCAACATCAACAAGAAATCAACATCAGGACGATGTCAATTTATTGGTGGAAGGATAATCTCATGGCAATGCAAGAAGCAATCATGTGTCTCAACATCTACTGTCGAAGTTGAATACATTGCTGCTGCAAGTTGCTATGCTCAGCTGCTTTGGGTTCAAAATCAGATGCTAGACTATGGATTCAACGTCCTGAGCACTCCTATCCATATTGACAATAAGAGTGCAATCTCCATTACTAAAAATCTGGTGAAGCACTCCAAGACAAAGCATATTGACACCAGGTACCATTTCATTAGAGATATACTTGAGAAAAAACCTGATTAAATTAGTCAAAGTTGACTCAAATGAACAATATGCTGATTTGTTCACCAATGCCTTTGATGAACAAAGATTTAAGTATCTCATTACGACTATTGAGATGATAAACATTGACTAATATATCTCATTTGAAAAGCTTTTTAAAATATGTCTTGTCTTCTGTCAAATACAATCTAGGGCCTATTACAAAAGGATATTCTTCAAAATTGACTAAGTGTGGGTATTTCCAAAGAGAAGATTACCCTTGGAAGAACTCTTCATTATCTTCGGAAGAGAAAATCCTTCGGAAATACTTTACCTTTGGAAGAAGACTTTACTCTGTAACAAAAACCTTTGGGCCCAAACTGTAAAAAGCAAAGATCTTATTAATGATGTCAGAATATTTTATGGTTTTTTAACCTTATCGCCCCTGTCATATCTTACCCCTTCATTTTAAACACAAACCATCACTTCACCTTATCCATCCGCCTTTTTCATCCATTTAAATAATTCCGACTCATCAGTTTAATCTTTTTACCACTTTTACTGCCCAAAGCACTTCTCATTCCAACCTTCTCCAATTCAAACTTGCTTCCCCTATTCTTTCTCACAATGACACTAAACCCTCAACACAACCAAGTCGCACTTCTGGATTCATCCAGGGATGCTGACTTCTCTGAAATCATCTCTTTTCTCACCCAATCTACCTACTATACTGCCTTGGCTATAAATCCCACCATTTATCTGAACCAAATGGAGGAGTTTTGGGCAACGGTTGTATGGAAACCCTAAATCAAGTTAGGGTTATAAGTTAGAGCATTTGTGGCCAGGAGTGGTCAGCTCTGAACAAAACATCAGGGAGCATCTAGAGCTTCATGATGAGGGCACTCCTACTGAGTTTCCTAAGTCAGACCTGGATGATACATATACCCTGATGGGTTATGGTGGAGATGTAAGCAGGTCTACTGTCTACAAGTTTGTCTTCT
Organism: Flaveria trinervia; assembly: GCA_025506515.1. Taxonomy (NCBI): domain Eukaryota; kingdom Viridiplantae; phylum Streptophyta; class Magnoliopsida; order Asterales; family Asteraceae; genus Flaveria; species Flaveria trinervia. The sequence continues at coordinate 67,984 of JACCIX010000990.1, read as the reverse complement.
CCTACAACTGGAAGTTCTTGTAGCATGTTGTTCTCCATTGTTTATGAAACAAGTCTGGGGGATGGGATCAAATCTCATATGAACTAGGGTGCGTAGTTCATGGAATGGTGTAAAGCCTCCGCTTCAACTACTCAAAGTTTGTGCTAACTAACCTTATGGGGAACCTCTACAGGGACACATTCTTCATGTATCCTAGGTTCCTTCAGCACATAATTAACTGTGAGTTGGACCAAAGTCAGCTTGTCTGTGCAGCTGCTTTGACTGTCCCTCACATGAGGCCGACCATGTTCAAAGTTTTGAAGAAAGTGTCCACCAATTTCACTAGAAGACATACTGCACTTCTTCAAGGTATGATTGAGCCAATGGCTCCAGGTGACATCTTTGTTAACCCCATAGGTAATGAACCCACACCAGCAACTACCCTCACATTACCAAATTTACCTTCTCCACCCATTCTTCAAAATATCTGAATTCGACCTTCTTCACTTATTCTTCAAAATATCCGAGTTTGGCTTTCTTTCTCTCTCTTTCTCTCTTCAAAATAACTTTTCATTTCAATATAAATGCTTTTGCAAAATAATACATCGTTATCAAATTATAAAATACTTGTTGCATTACATCACAAAAACATTATAAAAATGGATGCCATCCAAAAAGAGCCAAGTAGCTGTCCCGTGCCATCCTCAGCAACCTTTACATGCCAACTGGAAACATATAAAAGTTAGCATTGCTGAGTGAATTCTAGTTTTAAAATGAAACATACTTTACTTTCGTTAATGTTGGATTCTTTATGCCCAAGACACATAGAACATTGATGTGGTTAGTACGTTATGATCCAAGTCGGGTCATACCCAATAACAAACTTTGCAAACACCAATATTATTTAATTGATGATATGATCATACAATTAAATAATTACACCAATTTAGAAAATGGGTTTTCTAAATAAGTTCCATATGAGATTGAACAACTTATATGGATATTTTGTTCATGGATATTATTTGTAATGTTGTTTAATTTAGTTAAATAACATCAAATAATAAAAGTGTGTGTATGTTATATACTTAAAAGGTTAATTATATATCTATATTAATCATTAGTTTAACAAAAGATTAAAAAATGACTTTTGGGGGGGAAACAAAACCTTAAGAGGGTTTGGCCGCCCCCTTTGAAAGGCCCTCCCCTTTTGTTTTCTTTGAAGTTTTTGGAACCTTAAATCTGCTTGAACACACACACTTCATCTTGATCTCACTCATATATGCTAAAGGGTCACATGAACATCAACCTTTCTTATGGAAGAAAGTGTTTGCGGCTGGAACAAAACTCTAGCAGCTTTGTTAAAATAGTTAGTAACTAAATCAACATCAAATAGCCATTCAGGACCAGAACCAGCCACAAAGGGTGTGTGTTCATTGAAAATCACATTGACTGACTCCTCAACAATTCTAGTTCTGAAATTGTATACTCTATAAGCCTTAGCTTGGAAGAGTATCTAATAAAGTGTCCATCATCTGATTTCTCAGCAAATTTGGCAATTTGATCTTTGGTATTCAAGATGGTGCAAGGACAACCAAATGACCTAAGAAAACCAATGAAAGGTTTCCTCTTATGCCAAAGTTCATAAGGAGTCTTGCCATGAGTCTTAACCACTAAAACTCTATTCTGCATATAGCAGGCAGTGTTGACTGCCTCTGCCCAGAAGGTGATGGGCAGCTTAGAGTCAGACAACATAACTCTTACAGCTTCAATCAGTGTCTTGTTTCTTCTATTAGCAACACTATTTGGCTGAGGAGTCCTGGGAGCACTGTATTGTCTTGTAATACCTTTTTCATCAAAATATGTATCAAGGATTTGGTTCTTGAATACAATTCCCTGATCACATCTTATGATTTTGACCTTGCGATCAGATTGATTCTCAATCTTTAGGATGAAATTCTTCAAAATCTCAGGAGTCTTATCCTTAGTTGTTGGACCAAAAGAACCAATGAGCCAGATCAGAAAAACCTTTAAGTCCCACAGACATCAAAACAACTGAAGTGATCTACAACAGTTGAAGACAAAGTCTGAAGACAAAGTCTGAAGACAACTACTGAAGACGAAGTCTGAAGATGAAGTCTGAAGACAAAGTCTGAAGACAACTGCTGAAGACAAAGTCTGAAGACAAAGTCTGAAGAACAACTGCTGAAGACAAAGTCTGAAGACAACTGCTGAAGACAAAGTCTGAAGACAAAGTCTAAAGATCAAGTTCTTAGAAGTTGTCACAACAGCTGAAGTAGTTCTCTTTAGTAGTTGTGATGGTTTACATTTCAGTAGTTTGTAATTAGTAGTTTTATGTTATGAAAAACATCTGAAGCTCTTATACTTCATATGTTATATCTTCAGTAGTTGTAATGTTAGTTTACTTAGCTTTTAATAAAGGTGTCCTTAGTTGTTGCGCACATCTTCAGTAGTTTAGTTTACTTTTAGTTGTTTGTATAAATCAGTTAGATGTCACTATCAAGTGACGTCAGCTGATGTCACATTCTTTATAAAAGGAATGTTGACCTAATTTCCCTCTATAGGAAGTTTGTGCATGAATGAAAACATTCTTTTTGCAAAAAACTCTCTCTCTATAACTGTTACTGCTTAATTGAATATTCATATTATTCTTGCTAGAATTTCGTCTAATTCGTGTGCTATTCCGCTGCAAATGCTAATCTAATTGATCAAACTAGATCTCGATCCCTTCAAATGGTATCAGAGCCAGTTAATCATTGATCGATTTAACAATTGCTCATTGAAACTGTTCTTTTGATATCTTAGTTTGATTGAATTAGCAAATTTGCAAGAATTGGTTATAGAGTTTGTTTTTCAGTTGCTTCCTGTGAATCAATTTGAGATTCTTCTTGTTTCAAACTGTGTTGTTGAGTTTTTGAGTTAGATCTGTTAAACTCTTATTGAACCTATTTGAATTGGTGAAAATGGCTGCATCAATCAATGATCCTCACAATACTGGCTCCTCAACAAAGCCTCTGATGCTTGTTAGGAGTGAGTACAACATATGGCAACGACGAATGCTCCATCACCTATCTGTTAATAGTTTAGGTTGTTGGAAATCTGTGGTTCATGGACCATATAAGCCTATGGTGAGTAATCCGGAAACCAATGAAATGATTCCGAAGAAGAAAGAGCAATATTCAGATGAAGATCTGAAACTGTTTGAAATTGATGCTAAAGCCCATAGAATTCTGGCCATGGCACTGCCTAATGAAATCTATTCTGGACTTATGCATCATGAATCTGCTCATGACCTCTGGGTTGCTCTGAAAGAACAATTTGGAGGAACTGATGAGGTCTTAGCAAACAATAGAGAAATCCTTGCCCTGCAATATGAGACATTCTCTCATAGAAAGGGTGAATCACTGATTCAACATTTGAGTGATTCTTCTGTTGATATCTGAGTTGAAAATGGTTAAACATGAATATACAAATAGTCAGATGAACAACAGATTTCTTAGATCCCTGCTTGAGATATGGGACACATATACCATTGTCCTACGCTCCAGTGCAAATCTAGATAATCTATCTCTCACCCACTTCATGGGAAACTGCTAACATTTGAAAGAGAGATAGAACAGAAAAGAAAATTGACTTCATCTGGGAAGCTCACTGATGATTTGTACCAGGGAATACTGCTCTGGTTGGTCATGAGTCAGAATATGCTACATCAGAAAATTCCTATGATGAGCATATTGATTTCTCTTCAAACAGTGGAGATCATGCTTTTGCTGGTATTGATTGTAATTCAGGATGTAATAGTGACAATCTGTGCTTTTTGATGGATGATTTGAAAGGAATTGCTGATGATGATTTGGAAGAGATGGATATTTTGAGCCAAATGGCATATAATATCAGATCTCAAAAATTTTACAAAAGGACAGGTAGAAAATTCCCTGGTCTCTCTGAAAAACCAAAGTTGGTTTTGACAAGAGCAAGTTGAGGTGTCACAAGTGCCATAGACTTGGACATTTTGCAAGAGAGTGTAGATCATCTGGATCTAACTCTTCTGCACCCTTTGTAACCTTTCCAAGCAATAATTCACAAAACAAGGGCAACATTCTACCAGTTCTGGTCATCATTCACAAAATCAATCATCTCCTGCATATTTTGTTCTCAAGGTCAAATGCCATATCCTTATCCCTGTTTTTACATGCCACAGTCCAATCAGGTTCTTGTACCCATAGCTCAACAATGACATGCCCTACCTGAGCCTCCACCATCTCAATCAAGTCAACAATCTCAATCTCAATCTCAATCACATCAAAGCTTTTTCACTCCTAGTGTTGTTGACCGGAGTAGTTTACCATGTTGGACCAAAAGAACCAATGAGCCGGATCAGAAAAACCTTTAAGTCCCACAAACGTCACAACAACTACTCAAGACCACAGCAGCTGAAGACAACAGCTGATTACAAAGTCTGAAGACAAGTGCTGAAGACAAAGTCTGAAGACAAGTGCTGAAGACAAAGTCTGAAGACAAAGTCTGAAGACAAAGTCTGAAGACACAAGTGCTGAGACAAAGTCTGAAGACAAGTGCTGAAGACAAAGTCTGAAGACACAAGTGCTGAAGACAAAGTCTGAAGACACAAGTGCTGAAGACAAGTCTAAAGACACAAGTGCTGAAGACCAAAGAATCAAACGTTGTCACAACAGCTGAAGAGGTCTTCTTCAGTAGTTGTGATGGTTTACCTTTCAGTAGTTTTATGTTTATCAGTAGTTTTGTAAAACGACTAAAGAGCTTGTTCTTCAGTCGTTGTAGTTTCAGTAGTTTCTTATTAGTAGTTCTTATTTTGTACTTAACACTCTGATATGTTCTCAGTAGTTGTGAACATTTCAGTAGTTTGTTAAGAGTTAGTTATTTTTGTAATAGATATGTCAGTTGTCATTCCCGTGATAACAGCAGCGATTGCACTCTATATAAGGAGTGTCAACCTATTGTAATAAATGGATGATTTGATCAGAAATATTCAATATTATTGAAACATTCTTGTTACAGAAATATATTCTCTCGTTATAACCGTATTTGTTCTTAATGCAATCGAGTATCAAATTCTTGCTACAATTTGTCTAATTCTTGTTCTTATTCCGCTGCGTTACGCTCTATTACATCAAACTTGTGATCACTGATCCTGACAAATGGTATCAGAGCTGGTTAATCATTGATCGATCTAATAATTGATCATTGAAACTGCTATTCAAGATCCAAGTTTGATTGAATTAGCATTTTTGTGTTTTGCAAGAAACGGTTATAGAGATTGAATTTTCTGTGTTTTCTGGTCATTCATCCTGAGATTTTCTTTTGGTTTTCATTGAGTCTGTTGTGGTCTTTACAAAAACGTTTAAAAGCTTGAATTAAATTGTATTTGGACTCAAAATGACTACTCCTTCCAATCATCCTCACAATACTGGTTCCTCAACCAAGCCTCCAATGCTGGTTAGTAATGAGTATAACATATGGCAACGACGAATGCTCCATCACCTGTCTGTTAACAGCGAAGGTTGTTGGACATCAGTGGTACATGGTCCACACAAGCCTATGGTGAATAACCGGAACCAATCAAATGGTTCCGAAGAGGAGGGAGCAATACTCAGATGAGGATAAGAAGTTGTTTGAGATTGATGCAAAAGCCCATGGAATTCTGGCCATGGCACTGCCTAATGAAATCTATTCTGGGCTAATGCATCATGAAACTGCCCATGACCTCTGGAATGCCTTGAAAGAACAATTTGAGGAACAGATGAGGTCTTGGAAAATAATAGAGAAATCCTTGCCAAAAATATGAGACATTCTCTCATAGGAAGGGTGAGACACTGACTCAACAGTTCGAGCGGTTCTCTTGTTTGATCTCTGAATTAAAAATGGTCAAACATGAGTACACCAATAGCCAGATGAATAATAGATTTCTCAGATCACTGCCTGAGAGATGGGACACATATACTATTGTCCTACGCTCCAGTGCAAATTTGGACAAACTATCTCTCACCCAACTCCATGGGAAATTGCTCACATTTGAGAGAGAGATAGAACAGAAATGAAAACTGTCTTCATCTGGAAAGCTCACTGAAGACTTTGTACCAGGCAACACTGCCTTGGTTGGTCATAAGTTAGAATATGCTTCATCTGAATGCCAGTATGATGAGCATATTGATTTCTCTTCAAACACTTCTGATTCTGCATTTGTGAGTGTTGATAGTCAGTTCACTGGATGTAATAATGACAATCTATGCTTCATCATGGATGATCTCAAGGGGATTGCTGATGATGACTTAGAAGAGATGGATATTTTGAGCCAAATGGCCTTGATAAATATCAGATCTCAGAAGTTCTACAAAAGAACTGGAAGAAAGTTCCCAGGACTCTCTGGCAAAACCAAAGTTGGTTTTGACAAGAGTAAGTTGAAGTGTCACAAATGCCACAGGCTTGGACACTTTGGCTAGAGAATGTGGATCATCTTGATCTAATTCCTCTGCACCTTTTGTGACTTTCCCTGGCAATAGTCAACAACACAGAGGGCAACATCCTGTTAATTCTAGTCATCATTCTCAACCACAATCTCCTGCATATTTTGTTCCTCAGGGTCAAATGCCATATTCTTACCCTTGTTATTACATGCCACAGTCAAATCAAGTTCAAGTTCCTATAGTACCACAACCTCATGCACTACCACAACCTCAACCATCTCAATCTCATCAACCTCCTCAACCTCAACAACACAGCTTCTTCACCCCTGGAGGTGTTGACTGGAGCAGTTTACCGGATGACATGTCTGGTCATGAACAACTGTTCACAGGTGCTGGTCAACATGGTGGTGACAGTCCTTTTGGGAATCTGGCTCTCATGGCCCTGGAGTCTACTGAGGGTTCCTGCTCAAATGCATCATCTTCACAGGTAACTCAGGTATCTTAGAGGCTAAAGCCAAGTTATGTTCTGAATCATGCATTGCTGCCTTTGTCTCCATTAGAGAGGCAAATGTAGCATTAATAAATCAAAAACTTGAGTTTGAGAAAACCATTTCCAAAAGAAAGCTGAGTTTGAGTTTGCTCTTAATAGTAAAAATGATGAGATTTATAAGCTTAAATGCCAATTAAATGATGAAAAGGCTAAGCTAGAGGTTATTCTGGATGACCAGAGAAGTCTTAAAGAAACCCTTGCAGTCACCCAGGTAGAGTGTGATCGATGGGTACAATCATGCAAAGGTTTTGAAATGCTTCTTAGTAAGCAATCTGCTTCCAATGTGAAGTTTGGTATTGGTACAATCACACTGCTCCTCCTACAGATTTTGCTTCAAGAGCAGAAGTGAAATCTGATGGAGAAAGCAATAACCCTTCTACCTCATCGTGTGATTTACTTTTTGATAGAGCATCATCAAAAGTTGAAGTCAACACTAAGCCCTCTCAGAACCCATCAGCTGATGTTGATGGTTCTACTGCTGACACTCACATGATAAAAGAGATGATCAACTCAGGAGTTATTTCTGAAAGTCCTGAAAGGACTGGAGAGCAAGATTTAACACCTGAAGTTCAAACTCCAACTACTGTCAGCACTGAAGAGAAGAAAACTGTCAGTAGAAAGAGTTTGAAGACTACTAAAGAGGAAGTCAAGAAAGCAAATAATGCTTCCAAAGTACTGAAGAGCAAGTCTTCAGTAGTTTCATCCTCTTTAGTTGATGATCATCATAAGATGAAGAAGAAACCATGTGAAGTATGTGGTTTGTTCAATCATCTTACAAATGATTGTTGGTACAAAAGGGGATCCAAACTCAAACATAAAGAAGAAATTCAAGAGAAAATGGTTAAAATGAAAACTGAGTTTGGAGCCACATTTGTACCAGCAACATCAAATCCTGTAACCCTCAAGTCCAAACAGAAATCCAAAAAGGAAGGGGTTAAACAGGTAACAGCTGAGATTGCTCAAAAGAAGAAGGGCAACATAGGAAATTATCAAACTCCAATGCCAATGTGTCTGAAGAGCTGAAAGCCTTATCCTAAAATCAGACACAACTGGTTATGATGGTTCAACATCTATTGGGAAGAGTTAACCAATTAGATGTTCCTATGTTGAAACCACAGAAAAAGGGGTCCAAGCCAAAGGATTCCTTTTCTTCACCAGCTTCTTCCTCTCAGGCTGTTGTTTCCAACAAATATGTTAGTTTACCATCTGTTGATGAGAACAGGCCCAAGACCAAAAAGGTTTAGGTCTCAAAATCTAACTAATTTGTTGTATTTTGCAGGGTTCTTCAACATACCTCAGGGGCATCTGGTATGTAGACAGTGGAGGATCCATGCAATGACAGGAAACAGATCACTTCTTAATGACTACTCTCAAGGAAGGAAGGGTTTGTGTCATTTGGCAATGATGCAAAGGGTTACATCACGGCAAAGGCTTTGTCTCCAATGGGGAAATAAAGTTTGATGATGTTAACCATGTTGAAAATCTCAAGTACAACCTCTTGAGTGTGAGTCAAATGTGTGACAAAGGCCATGTTGCTCTTTTCACCCCAGAACTGTCGGATTCTGTCATCCAAAGTTCTAATTTGATTGATAAGGTGTTGGATGAACACACTCTCCTAAAGGCCAACAGGACAGGAAGAGTGTATGCCTTAAATCTTTCCAAGAAAATAGATCTCAAAGGCCATCCTTGCCTATTTTCCAAGGCTTCCCCCCAAGAATCTATTCTATGGCATAGAAGGCTGGGTCATGTTAATCTCAAAAACATGAATGAGCTGATAAACCATGGTTTAGTAAGGGGACTGCCTATGAAGGAGTTCAAGTGTGAAGATAACTGCACTGCTTGTTTAAAAGGAAAACAGCACAAAGCTTCATTTCCCTCCATAGAAGAACCTAAGTCCACTGCCTGCTTACAGCTTCTTCACATGGATCTCTTTGGTCCTGTGAAAGTGATGAGTATGGCTAAGAAGAAATACTGTCTGGTAATTGTGGATGATTACTCCAGATTTGTATGGACTTTCTTCTTGCATTCAAAGGATGAGGCTGCACAGTCCATTATGAACTTTGTGTTACACGTTGAGAAGCAGTATTCCCTACCAGTTAAGTGTGTGAGGAGTGATAATGGTACTGAATTTAGAAACCACACACTTGATGAGTTTTACTTATCAAAGGAATCAAGAGGCAGTATAGCATCCCAAGAACTCCTGAGCAAAATGGAGTAGTGGAGAGAAAGAACAGGACCCTTATTGAAGCTGCAAGGTCCATGTTGGCTGACTCTGGACTGCCAATGACTTTTTGGGCTGAAGCTGTCAATACAGCTTGCTATGTACAGAATAGAGTTCTAGTAAATCAGAGGTTGATGAAGACTCCATATGAAGTTCTTCATCATTTGGCCCATCTAATTTCATTCTTCAGAGCATTTGGGTGTCCTTGTTTCATTCTCAACACACGAGATCAACTCCAAAAATTTGATCCTAAGGTGGATGCAGGGTACTTTGTTGGTTATTCATCAACTTGCAAAGCATACAGAGTCTCAACTGCAGAACAAAGATGGTTGAAGAGACTCTACATGTTAAGTTTAATGAATCTCCTAAGGACAAATTCCACAAAGCCCTGTGGAGCTATTTGATTTGGACATACTGCAATATGTTCCTCATCAAACTCCTGCTGTTGCTCCTGTCAACAGTTCACCACCTGGTGGTACTGCTGGTGCTAATGATGATGATGATAGCAGTACTCACACTCTTCAGGTTTAGTGATCAACTGCCTGATTCAGCTAGACCTGATGGTCCTGTAGTTCCAGTAGCACCATCCACAACAAATGCTGATGAGATTTCTTCAAATTCAACTTCCTTTGAATTACCATCCACCGATTGGTTTCAAGGAAATGATTCACCATCACATCTATTGCTGTTGAACCTGCTACAAACACTTGCATAGATCTCATTGTGTATCAAGATCTGAAGAATCACCCTATGTCTCAAATCATTGGTGATATCACTGCTGGCGTATCAACAAGAAGTCAATTGTCAAATTTCTGCTTCTATGCTCTTCATCAGTCAGCAAGAGCCAAAGAATTATCACATTGCTTTAAAGGACAATGGATAGGTTGATGCCATGCAGCTTGAGCTTCTTCAGTTCAAGAAACAACAAATGTGGGAACTGGTTCCTCTACTCCAGGTAAGTGTGCAATAGGCACTAAATGGGTGTTTAGGAACAAACTGATGAAAATGGGCTCATTGTTAAGAACAAGGCCAGACTGGTTTTTCAGGGGTTTGCACAAGAAGAAGGTATTGATTATGATGAAACCTTGCCCTGTAGCCAGACTGGAAGCAATTCGATTGTTTTTAGCTTATGCTGCTTATCAAAAACTTAAAGTTTTTCAAATGGATGTCAAAAGTGCATTTTTGTATGGGAAATTAAAGAAGAGGTTTATGTATGTCAACCACCAGGCTTTGAGGACAATAAACATCCTAATTGGGTGTATAGCTTGATAAGGCTCTTATGGGTTGAAACAAGCTACTAGAGCCTGGTATGCGGACATTATCAAACTTTCTTCTGGAAAATGATTTCACTAGAGGCTCCATTGATAAGAATTTATTCATTAAGAAAGCTGGGCATCATAATACTTGTTCAAATTTATGTAGATGATATTATTTTTGCATCCTCTGATCCTCAGTTGTGTGATGCCTTTACAAAGTTGATGCAATAGAAGTTTGAAATGAGTGACCTGGGAGAATTACAGCTCTTTCTGAGTTTGCAAATCAAACAAAAGGCTGATGGAATTTTCATTCATCAGTCCAAATACACAAAAGATCTTTTGGAAAGTTTGATTTACAAAACTGTAAGCCCTGTTCTACCCCCATGTGCAGCACCACACAACTGGATACAGATCAGAAAGGTAAAGTGGTTGATGAAACACTTTACAGATGTATGATTGGGTCCTTGATGTAGTTAACAGCTTCTAGACCAGATATTATGTTTGCTACATGTTTGTGCTAGATTTCAGGCTGCACCTAAAGAGTCTCATCTGATTGCAGTCAAGAGGATCTTAGATATTGCAAGGTACACAATCTCTAGGTTTATGGTATTCCACTGGGCACTTGTAAATTAGTTGCTTTCTCTGATAGTGACTATGCAGGGTGTAAGTTGACCAGGAAATCAACTTCTGGTGGATGTCAATTCCTAGGCAACTGTTTGATTTCTTGGCAGAGTAAGAAACAAACATCTGTTGCTACATCCATGCTGAAGCCGAGTACATTGCTGCTGCAAGTTGTACATCCAAGTACTCTGGCTTCAGAATCAACTTTTGGACTATGGCATATAGAGACTAAGACTCCGTATTGATGGATAGTGCTTCAGCTCTTTGCATTGTCAAAAATCCAGTCCAGCACTCTAGGACCAAACATATAGAATTAGACATCATTTTATAAGAGATTGTTTTGAAAAGGGTCTAATTAATCCTATGTTTGTGCCTAGTGCTGATGAGCTTGCAGACATTTTTACTAAGCCTTTGGATAGTTCAACTTTCCACAACCTGGTGTTAAGGCTTGGTATGCTGCAGCTAGAATAAGTGACAACTACTGATGATCTCAGTAATAAGTACTGGGATCATTGGTAACCATGTCACATATAAGTACTGATGAGTTCTTTCACCCTCAGTAGTTTTTATAACTACTGAAGGCTAAATGCCTCACAAGTACTGAAGTACTTTATCTGTTCTAAACTACTGATGTAGTTACAACTACTAAAATCAGTACAAACAGATAAGTACTACGTCCTATGAAACACCTGAAAAGCAAATGCAAAGTCTGATGAGTAAGTGTTGAGGACAGTATGAAACAGCTGAAAAGCTAAGAATTGACGAAAACAGCTGATGAGTAATTTCTCTTCAGTTGTTTCTACAACTGCTGTTTCAAAACAACTGAAGCCAAAACCATGTCTTCAGTAGTTACAACTACTGAAGACTAACACCAAGTCTTCAGCTGTTTTCAACAACTGCTGACAAAACCACTGTCTTCAGTAGTTTCACAACTACTGATGACTAATACCAAGTCTTCAGTTGTTTCATCACCTGAAGTCAAAATTGTCTTCAGTAGTTTTTATAACTACTGATGACTAAATCAGAGATCAGCTGTTTCAATGTCTGACGATTAATACCACGTCATCAGTAGTTTCAACAACTGATGACTCACACCAAAACCTTCAGTCGTTTTCTAACCCGACCCTTTAAATACCTTATCCCACCTTCAGAGTTTTTATCTTCTCTTCTCAAAGCTAACGTTCAAAAAACTCTCTACCCTCTCTTCATCAATGGTGACCATGCAACTAAAACCACGACAAACTGTGTCGCACATCTCACCAAATCGCCATACTGGACCAAGTTTCACAACGCCATTGATTTAATGTTCAGTCACCCTAGAAAACGGTGTTTCTGGTAAAACCACCATATATGCCGAATCCCTTACCAATTCTGGACAAACGTCACCTTGGTCTCTGAGGAGAACAACACAGAGTCTCTTCAATCGTGTCCATGGCCCAAAAGTGGTTATCACTCCAGACACTCTTCGCCAAACCCTTAATCTGGATGATGCTACTTTCCCAACTGGTTATCCAAAGGGCACAACAGATCAATCATTTGCCCACCATGGATACCAGGGTAACCTTAGTGCATCTACCTTACTGAAGAAACATTTCCCGGATGCCAAACGTCTCATATTCATATGGTAAATGTATGCCTTGCCTCTAAGACTTCATCATGGGATCAAATGTCCACAAGGTGGCAACAGGTAATGTACTCCATCCTTGAGCACGACCTTTAAATTTTTCTGAAATACTATTTTTAGAGCTCTAGGATATGGCCCAAAACAAACTGCTAACCGTTGGATATTATATCCTCGGTTCATAATGGCCATAATTGAAAACCAGCTTCAAGCTGAGGGACTTGTTGGCCTGGGAGTCCCTACTATGGCTGTATTGCCTGAAGTATACTCCCGGCACAATTCTGACCAATCACTCAAAATGGCTGCCAAGTTGCGCAAACCCACGCAGCTGGAACCCACAGCCACCACCTCCAAATCCAAAGTCCCCACCAAACCCACTAAAAAGAAGACCAGAAAGGCTACTCAGGGAAATAAGTCCCCTGAGGATGCCCCTGCAACACAAACGCAGGCTATATCCACTGGCTTATAACCCCCTAGTGGATATAAGGACTCTCCCAGCCACAGCCGCTCAGGATTCCTCTCAAAAGGAGCCTGCAGCAACCACAGAAGGGGTACCCACACATCTGGGATCTTCCTCATTTGAGGAGATTGCCATTGAAGAGCACCATTCTCCCCAGGTGCACACTGCTTTTACCCCATCTCCCCATGCAACCGCCCCCCAAAGTCCAACCTTATCATTACAACATGCTGACTCAGCTACATGCCTCTCCTCCTCCCCAACAACCACCAACAAAGGGAGAAACCACAGCTATTGAGGACGAGGTCACCATGCTTCTGACAACCCACAGCACCGGGGTTACACACGTTCTATCTCCTGGTGTGGATATGGAGATTAGAACATCTAGTGAGGCTGCCACCTCTTCTGAATCAGCACATGATCAGAATGAGGCTGTAACATAGCTAAGACCTCACTAGAGGCAACAACTGATGAAGGACATAGTCCTGAGCTGGAAGTCCCCAGTTCCAAGAAAAACGGGCACATGCTAAAACTGGTCTACACCCAGTGCATGTACATCCTGCTACAAGCAGGAGGTCAGGTGATTCAGCATCTGCTGATGATGACCTGGGCTTCTTTTATGATGTTCCGGCCCAGAAACATTCTTGAGGAAGAAGTCAGTAGACTACAAAGACTACTTGACCAATTCTCTCAAGACGCAAGTCCATCTGCCACCAACATAAACCCACAGATGGCACCTTCACCTGAAGGTCTCCCACACACTCAGCCACTCAAAACTCCAAAGCCACCAGCCTCTATTTCTAGCACTGCTTCTCAGGACAGAACCCCTCTGAGCAAACAGTTTACTATCTTTCAGCAAACCCTACCTCTCATCACACCAATGATCACAGACATTGTGATCAAAACCATGGATGAGAGGCTTCCCTCAATCATACAACCCTGGTGGAGGAGATTGTGAGCACAAGGCTTTCTGCTACTCAAACCCTTGCAACCAATGCAACCAAAAAGTGGGAGAGTCAGTCAGTGAAAGCAAAGAGGGAGCGCAAACTGAAAGAAAAGGAAACTCATAAGGAAGAGGAGTCTGTGAAGGGAACCAAAAATGACAAGTGAGTGAAAGTCACACAAACTTTCATGTCACATATAAGAAGAGGAAGGGTGAAGGAAAAGAGAAAGAGCTCCAACTCGATAAGATGATCAAAATGAGATGCTACTCATAGTAAATCAATGGATGCCATTATTGATCAACTCTATAGACAAGGGTTTGATACTGCACAACTTGACTCAGAGATCAGGAGACTTGAAGTTGAAGAAATAACTCAAGATGGGCAAGTTATGATGCATTAGAAAGAGAGAGATAGAGATCATGATCAGATTCATTGCAAAATATCTTGGGAGATCATTGATCGAGATTTAATCATGGACCAGGGACAGTATCTTGGCCATAACCTCCAAGATCTGTTCATCTGAGGCATACACTAAGGGGTTAGTAGTCGAAGCTTTGAATGAAGCAGGAGCAGGGAGTAGGACTGAGCTAGCCAAATACTCAAAAGCAACACTCACCTCCAAAATGCTAACTCAGCCTGTCAACATTCCCTCTCCAAAACAACCACAATCACAACCCACAAAACAACTCCCTTACCCTCTAAACCAACAGCCGATGATGCACCTAAGAAGAAGAAGAGAAGGGTGTTGAGGCTAGAAGAAGAAGAAGAAGAGGATGATGTGGAAGAAGATAGGCTGCCTCTGTCTGCAGTCCTAACATTGGCTAAAGCCAACCCATGCCCTCACTCCCACCTCACAGATGGAAGCTATGAGAGTAAAGATTGAAGAAGACAGCAGCAAAGGCTTCATGATGATGAAATGTTGAAAAGCATCGACAAAACTTATGCTTCTTCGTCATCAATAATAAGTATGAAGAAAGAAGCTCTGAGGTTGTACACCCTTGCCAACACATTTCAATATCAGAAGGAAAAGGTGAGAGTATGGCCTGATCCTAGGGTGGCTCACAGGATTGTAAAGAAAGACATTCCTTCGAGATACAAGGGCCAAGTAAAAAGGATCGTAGATGTAGAGATCACAGTGGTCCTTGTAGTATCACCCTGGGAGATTGTAGAAGATTTCAAGAAGGCCTATGAGACTAAACAGCCACCCCAAAAGATGTTAGAGAACAGAATTATTAAAAAGGGGTTAGTCTACAAGAGGCTTGAGAACTTCAAACAAAATGAGCTCAGTCTGTTACTTGAAGGGACTCATCCTGATGAGTTTGCATACAGACAGATTACAACAGTTGCGCTCAAAAATGGTAAACAGGCCAAGTACATCTCAGAGTTGTATGGGCGTGAAGGATTGTTTGATGGTGAAGCCGAGAACCTGACCATGGAAGAACAAATTATGTTTCTCGGAGCATACACCAGAGAATCCTACAGCTTATACATGGAAGTGAGTCTCATGGATGGGGGAACAGCTCAGTGTCCAATTCCCCAATACAGAGCTCCCATCCATACATTGCCAAACAAATCATCAGAGACTCATTTCTAGGCCAGTGCTTATATGGGTCATCTTCTCA
Organism: Flaveria trinervia; assembly: GCA_025506515.1. Lineage (NCBI taxonomy): Eukaryota > Viridiplantae > Streptophyta > Magnoliopsida > Asterales > Asteraceae > Flaveria > Flaveria trinervia. Next base: position 52,252 of record JACCIX010000990.1, on the reverse strand, counting down.
ACTGATCAAGAAGGAAAACACCAACCATTTTGCCAACAATAAGTGGGACCTCAATAAAGTTAAAGGTTTTGGTTGCATTGGTTCAGGGGGAGTTTTTGGACCAAAAAAACCAATGAGCCGGATCAGAAAAACCTTTATGTCCCACAGACATCACAACAACTACTGAAGACCACAGCAGCTGAAGACAACAGCTGATTACAAAGTCTGAAGACAAGTGCTGAAGACAAATTCTAAAGACAAGTGCTGAAGACAAAGTCTGAAGACAAGTGCTAAAGACAAAGTCTGAAGACACAAGTGCTGAAAACAAAGTCTGAAGACAAGTGCTGAAGAAGACAAAGTCTGAAGACACAAGTGCTGAAGACAAAGTCTGAAGACACAAGTGCTGAAGACAAAGTCTGAAGACACAAGTGCTGAAGACCAACGTATCAGACATTGTCACAACAGCTGAAGAGGTCTTCTTCAGTAGTTGTGATGGTTTACTTTCAGTAGTTTTATGTTTATCAGTAGTTTTGTAAAACGACTGAAGAGCTTGTTCTTCAGTCGTTGTAGTTTCAGTAGTTTCTTATCAGTAGTTTCTTATTTTGTACTTAACACTCTGATGTTCTCAGTAGTTTTGAACTTTCAGTAGTTTGTTAAGAGTTAGTTATTTTTGTAATGATATGTTAGTTGTCACTTTCCCGTGATAACCAGCGATTGCACTCTATATAAGGAGTGTCAACCTATTGTAATAAATGAATGATTTGATTAGAAATTTCATATTATTGAAAATTCCTACAGAAATATATTCTCTCGTTATAACCGTATTTGTTCTTAATGCATACGAGTATCAAATTCTTGCTACAATTTGTCTAATTCTTGTTCTTATTCCACTGCGTTACGCTCTATCATCAAACTTGTGATCACTGATCCTGACATACCAGATGATCTTTCCGGTTATTCTGAACAAATGTTTTCTGGTGCTGGTCAACCTGGTGGTGAAAATCCTTTTGGAAATCTTGCTCTTAAGGCCTTGGAGTCTACTGGTGGTTCAAGCTCAAATGCTTCATCATCACAGGTACCACAAGTATCTTCTGAGGCTAAGGCCAAGTTGTGTTCTGAGTCATGCATAGCTGCTTTTGCCTCAATTAGAGAAGCAAATGTAGCTTTAATTAATCAAAATCTTGACCTAGAGAAAGTGATTTCCAAAAGAAAAGCTGAGTTTGAGTCTGTTTTAAAAGAAAAAGATGATGAGATTTACAAATTAAAATGCCAAATCACTGATGAAAAGGCTAAGGTAGAGGTCATTTTAGAAAATCAAAAGAGTCTCAAAGGAACACTTGCAGCTACTCAAGTGGAGTGTGAACACTGGGTAACATCTTGCAAGGGGTTTGAAAAGCTTCTCAGTAAGCAAACTTCTTCAAATGTGAAGTTTGGGATTGGATATAATCACACTGAACCTCCTACAGATTTTACTCCCAAGACAGAAGTAAAATCAGAAGGACAAATCAATTCCCAAACCACATCATCATGTGTCTCATCCTCAAGTGATAATGTACAATCAGAGGATGAAGTCAGTAATAGTACCTCTGCTAATCAATCTGCTGATGGTCTTACTGCTGATGAACACATGATCAAAGAAAAGCTGAGCACTTCAGGTGTTGTCTCACAAGGTACTCAAAGTACTGAAGAGCAAGTAACAACACCTGAAGAACATTTCAAACCAAATGGAACCAAACATGTTTTGACAACTGCTGAAGAGTCTATCAGGAAATCCAAATGTACTGATAGAAAACTTCTGAAGAGCAAGTCTTCAGTTGTTACAAATCCTTCACTACTTCACATAAGTATTGAGAGGAAGAAAGTACTGAAGAACACACCTTCAGTAGTTTCATCTTCTTTAGCAGTTGATCAACAGAAGATGAAGAAAAAGCCATGTGAAATATGTGGTCTATTCAATCATCTCACTGATGAATGTTGGTACAGAAAGGGTTCCAAATTTAACAAGGATAAAATCATTAAAAAGAAAATTAATAAAATAAAAGATGAATTTGAAAACAAGTTTGTGCCACAAACATCTCAACCTGATAAACTAAGTCGTCACAAAAATCTAAACAGAAGAAAGAGGTTTATCATAAAACAGCTGAATAGATTCCTCAAGGAGTATCAAAACAACAAACTAAGTCTGTGTCTTTCAAAAAGGAGGACATGGTGTCTCACAGGAACCATTCACAAACAAGTATTGATGTGTCTGCTGAACTGAAAGCTTTAATAACCAATAGACACAACTTGTTATGATGGTTCAACATCTATTGGGGAGAGTTAACAAAATAGATGTATCTGTGATTAAACCACTAAAAAGGAAAACTAAGCCAAAATCAAAGGAATCCTTTTCAGCATCAGCTCCATCTTCAAAGGCTGTTAATCATGACAAATCAGTTAGTATAAAATCTGTTGATGAGAACAGACCCAAAACTGAAATAGTTTGGGTCTTAAAAGCTAACTAGTTGTTGTGATATATGCAGGGTTCTTCAACATGCCATAGGAGCATCTGGTATGTGGACAGTGGAGGATCTATGCATATGACTAGGAGCAGATCTCTTCTTCATGACTACTATCAAGGAAAGAAGGGATTTGTATCTTTTGGTAATGATGCTAAGGGTTACATCATCGGCAAAGGCTTTGTTTCAAATGGTGAAATAGGTTTGATGATGTCAACCATGTGGAGAATCTCAAGTACAATTTGTAGAGTGTTAGTCAAATGTGTGATAAAGGGCATGTTGCACTTTTCACCAGTCAGAACTGTCGAATTCTGTCTTTCAATGTTTTGAATATGATTGACAAGATATTGGATGAACATACTCTCCTGAAAGCCAACAGGATTGGAAGAGTATATGCCTTAGACTTATCAAAGAAAATTGATCTAAAAGGCCATCCATGTCTGTTCTCCAAGGCCTCTCCTCAGGAATTTGAGCTTTGGCACAGAAGGCTTGGTCATGTGAATCTTAGAAACATGAACCAGCTGATCCTTCATGGCTTAGTGAGAGGTCTGCCATTAAAGGAGTTCAAATGTGATGATAACTGCTCTGCTTGTTTAAAAGGAAAGCAACATAAAGTATCATTCCCTCCAATAGAAGAACCAAAGTCCACTGCCTGCTTGCAATTACTGCATATGGATCTTTTTGGTCCAGTAAGAGTGATGAGCATGGCAAAGAAAAAATATTGTCTGGTAATTGTGGATGATTATTCTAGATTTGTATGGACCTTCTTCTTACATTCAAAAGATGAGGCTGGTCAAATTATCATCTACTTTGTGTTGCTTGTGGAAAAGCAGTATTCTCTTTCAGTCAAGTGTGTGAGGAGTGATAATGGCACAGAATTTAGAAATCACACACTTGATGAATTCTATTTCTCTAAGGGAATCAAGAGGCAGTTTAGCATTCCAAAAACTCCTGAGCAAAATGGAGTGGTGGAGAGAAAGAACAGGACCCTTATTGAAGCTGCAAGGTCAATGTTGGCTGATTCTGGTTTACCACTAACCTTTTGGGCTGAAGTTATTAACACAGCTTGTTATGTGCAAAATAGAGTATTGGTAAATCAAAGGTTGATGAAGACTCCTTACGAAGTGTTACATCATTTGGCTCCTCTGATTTCCTTCTTTAGAGCATTTGGGTGTCCCTGTTATATTCTCAACACAAAGGATCCACTTCAGAAGTTTGAATCAAAGGTGGATGCAGGGTACTTTGTTGGGTATTCCTCTACTTGCAAGGCATACAGAGTTTGTAATTGTAGATCAAAGATTGTAGAAGAAACCTTGCATGTAAAGTTTAATGAATCTCCAAAGGAGAAAATCCCACAAAACCCTGTGGAGTTATTTGATCTGGACATACTGCAATATGTTTCTTATCAATCTCCAAATGTTGCAGGTTCTGTGAATCCATTATCTTCTGCAACCTGTTATCCATCTATTGGTATAAATGCAAGTTTTAGTGATCAACTGCCTGAGTCTACTAAACTTGATGTTCCTGTAGCTTCAGCAGTTCCATCCACAACAAATGCTGATGAGATCTTGAATCCTCTACTTCATTTGAATTATCATCTCATTCTAGGTTTCAAGAATCTGGATCACCATCTGTTGCTGCTGAATCACCTACAAACACTTGCACAGATCTTATTGAGTATCAAGAACTGAAGAATCATCCCATGTCTCAGATCATTGGTGACATCAATGCTGGTGTTTCAACCAAATCAATTGTCCAACTTTTGCTTCTATGCTCTCTTCATCAATCAGCAAGAGCCAAAGAATTATCATATTGCATTAAGAGACAATGGATGGGTTGAAGCTATGCAACTTGAGCTTCTTCAGTTTCAAAAGCAGCAAGTGTGGGAACTGGTTCCTCTTCCCCAAGGTAAGTGTGCCATAGGCACTAAATGGGTGTTTAGGAATAAAACTGATGAAAAAGGCCAATTGTCAAGAACAAGGCCAGACTGGTTGTACAGGGGTTTTCACAAGAAGAAGGTATTGATTATGATGAAACATTTGCCCCTGTAGCCAGACTGGAAGCAATCAGATTGTTTTTAGCTTATGCTGCCTTTCATAATCTCAAAGTTTTTCAAATGGATGTCAAAAGTGCATTCTTATATGGTAAAATAAAAGAAGAAGTTTATGTGTGCCAACCACCAGTTTTGAAGATCATAAACATCCAGATTGGGTGTATAAGCTTGATAAGGCTCTTTATGGATTAAAACAAGCACCTAGGCCTGGTATGAAACACTATCTAACTTTCTTCTTCAAAATAATTTCACTAGAGGCTCCATAGATAAAACCTTGTTCATTAAGAAAGTAGGCATGCATAAGCTCCTTGTTCAAATTTATGTTGATGATATTATTTTTCATCCTCTGATCCACAGTTGTGTGATGTCTTTACTAAGTTGATGCAACAAAAGTTTGAAATGAGTGCCACGGGAGAATTACAGTTCTTTCTGGGTAGCAAATCAAACAAAAGGCTGATGGTACTTTCATTCATCAGAAAGGATTTGTTGAAAAAGTTTGATTTACATAACTGTAAGCCCTGCTCTACTCCCATGTGCAGCACTACACAACTGGATGCTGATCAGAAAGGTAAAGCAGTTGATGAAACTCTTTACAGATGTATGATTGGTTCCTTGATGTACCTTACAGCTTCTAGACCAGACATCATGTTTGCAACTTGTGTCTGTGCTAGATTTCAGGCTGCACCTAAAGTATCCCATATGATTGCAGTCAAAAGGATCTTTAGATATTTGCAAGGAACTTAATCTCTAGGACTTTGGTATTCCACTGGGCACTCTTGGAAATTAGTTGCTTTCTCTGATAGTGACTATGCAGGGTGTAATTAACCAGAAAATCAACCTCTGGTCGATGCCAAGTTCTAGGCAACTATTTAGTTTCTTGGCAGAGTAAGAAACAAACCTCTGTTGCTACATCCACTGCTGAAGCAGAGTACATTGCTGCTGCAAGTTGTACATCTCACGTACTCTGGCTTCAGAATCAATTACTGGATTATGACATTGCAGAGAGTAAGACTCCTTTACTGATGAACAGTGCTTCAGCTCTTTGTATTGTTAAGAATCTTGTCCAGCATTCTAGGACAAAACATACTAAGATCAGACATCATTTTATCAGGGATTGTTATGAAAAAGGTCTGATTGATCCAAAGTTTGTTCCTAGTGCTGATGAGCTTACAGATATATTTACTAAGCCTTTGGACAGTGCAACTTTTCAAAATCTTGTGCTAAGGCTTGGTATGTTGCAGCTTGAATAATTTGACAACTACTGATGATCTCAGCTCACAAGTACTGATGAGCATCTGTATTAACTATCACAAATAAGTACTAAAGTTATTTTATCTTCAGCAGTTTTCATAACTACTGAAGACTAAATTACTTAAAGTACTGAAATACTTTATTTGTTGCAAAGTACTGATGTGGTTACACCTACTAAAGTTTGTTCTAACAGATAAGTACTGATGACCAATGAAACATCTGAAAAACAGATAATCTGCTGAGTAAGTGTTAAGGTCAAATGAAACAACTGAGATAGGTGAATTGACAACAACAACTGGTGAGTAATTTTATTCTTCAATTGTTTCAAACAACTGTGTTTCATTTCAAAACAACTGAAGCCAAACCCAAGTCTTCAGTAGTTTTCAACTACTGATGACAATCACCAAGTCTTCAGTTGTATACAATATCTGAAAGTTAAAACCATGTCTTCGTTGTTTTCTAACAACTGATGACTAAAACCAAAACTTTTAGTTGTTTTCTTTCAGCCGTTTCATAACCTATATATACCCAACCCTAACTTCAAACTTTTCATAAATTGATTTCTGAACGTTCATCTCCCATTAATGGCGACCATGCAAATCAAACCTCGACACAACTGTGTTGCCTACTTCACAAAATCAACCTTTTGGACTAAGTTTGATGATGCTATTGATCTAATGGTTGATTCCAGTATCGAACTGCTTTTCTTCTTAATCCCACCATCTATCCCGACTCTCTTCGTCAATTCTGGACAAATGTTACGATCCATACTGGTAAGAATGATGTCGCGATCACTCTCTAGTCATTTGTAAACCGTAGTTACTCCTGAGATCATTCGCCAAACGCTAGATCTGAATGATGCTACCTTTGTCACCAAATACCCGAAGGGCACCATTGATCTTTCATTCATTAACCATGGATATGAGGGAAACCTAAGTGCTACAACCATTCTAAAGAAGCACTTTCATGATGCTGAATGCCTAATCTTCCACATGATCAATGTTTGCCTTGCCCCCAAAACCTCTTCATGGAATCAAATGTCATCCAGGTGGCAGCAGGTATTGTATTCTATTCTTGAACGCCAAAGCTTAAATTTTTCTGAAATTATATTTTTAGAATTAAAAGATCTGGCAATGAAACCTGTAGCTAACATATGGTTATTATATCCAAGGGGTCTTATGGCCATAATCATGAATCAGTTACAATCTGATGGCCCTGTTGGCCTTGGAGTCCCTGCTGTGGTAGTTTTGCCAGATGTATACTGGCACAACTCTGACCCACACGTCAAAAAGGCTGCCAAACTGCTAAAACCCAAGCAGAAGGTACCCATAGCCTCATCTTCTAGATCCAAAGTCCCCTCCAAACCTCATTCCAAACAAACCAAAAAGGCTACTCAGGGAGTTGAGTCCCCTGATGATGCCCCTGCAACACAAAGGCAGGTTGAACCTATGGGTAGTAATCCCCCTGTAGTTTCTAGGACTCTACCAGCTAAAACCGCTCAGGAATCCTCTCAACAGGATCCTGATGCAACCAAAAATGGGGAAACCACATTACTGCAATCTCTCTCACTGAGAGGATTGCCATTGAAGAGCACCATTCACCCCAGGTGCAATCCTTTTCACACCTATCTCCCACTGAAGCCACCCCTACAAGCCAACTGTGGTTATTGCACAAGTGCTGACTCAACTACATTCCTCTACCCCTCCCCAGAAACCTATTACCACTGGGAAAACCTCAACAATTAAGGGAGAGTATTATAATGTAGCTGATAACCACAGCACAGGGATACAGAGTTCAATCTCCTTGTGTAGAGGAGGAGATTAGAACATCTGGTGAGGTTGCCTCTTCTCCTTGTTCAGCACATGATCAGGATGAAGATGGTATCATTTCTAAGTCCTCACCAGAGGAAACTGCCAATGAAAGACATCATCCTGAGGCAGGAAGTCCCCAGTTCCGAGAAATAGGGGCACATGTGAATACTGATCTACACTCAGCACATGTTCATCCTGATTTCATCAGGAGGTTAGCTGATTCAGCACAGACTGATGATGACCTGGGCTTTTTCTTTGATGTTCTAGCCCACAATACTATTCTTGAGACTGAGGTATGCAGACTACAAGAACTGCTTGCCAAAATGTCACAAGAATCAAGTCCATCTGCCCACATTCACCACAGATGGCAGTTTCTCCTGAAACTATCCCAACACTGAGCCACTCTCAACAATTTGCCACCAGCCTCTACTTCAGGTGCCATTTCTCAGGGACAGAACCCCTCTGAGCAAATGGTTGCTGCCTTTCAAACATCCTTACTCTCATCACTTCCATAATCACAACACTGTACATCAAGCATTGATGAGAGGCTTTCCTCAAATCTTCAATCTTTAGTTGATGCTGCTGTTTCTAAGAGAATTTCTGACATTCACACCCCTGAACCCAATGCACCCAAAAGGGGGAGTCTAAGTCAGTGAAAGTAGACAAAAGTAAAAGAGCTGAAGAGGAAGCAGAAAAAGAGAGGAAAGAAAGGAATGATCACCTATAAGAGGAAGAAAAGCTCTGAAAAGACTGAAGGATCTGAAAAGACTGAGAAAAAGTTAGAAGAACTTATCAAAGAAGTGATGAGCAACATAGCAGATCTATGGATAAGATTATTGATCAACTCTTCAACAAGGATTTGACACTGCCAAACTTGACTCTGAGATCAGAAGGTTAGAGATTCAAGAAATTGAACAAAGATGGGCAAGTTGGAGTGAGAAAGAAAGAGAAAGGCTGGAACTATGGCAAGATTTATATCAAAACATCTGGGAAGGTCAATCATTGAAGTAAAGTCATGGTCCAGAGACAGCATTTTGGAGATAACCACCAGAATCTGTTCTTCTGAAGTATTTAACAAAGGTTTGATCATAGAAGCTCTTGATGAAGCTGGTGCTGGGAAAAGGACTGATATGGAAAATTATCCAAAGCTTCACTCACATCCAAGATGCTAGAGCAGCCTGCACTATCACCCAAACCAAAACAACCACCTTCACAACCCTCAAAACCAACTCCTTTACCTAAGAAACCTACGAACCCATTACCAATGATGCACCTAAGAGGAAGAGAAGGTGTTGAGGATGGAAGAAGAAGAAGAAGATAATGATGATAGTCTGCCACTCTCTGCTATTCTCAAAATAAAAATGCCTGAGCCTAGGAGTCAACCAACAATAATCACACCTGACTTCCAAAGGCAAATGGTAAAAGTCAAACTTGAAGAAGAAGAACAGCACAAACAACATGATAAGCAATGTTAAGGATGATTGATAAAGAGTTTCCCAAATCTTCATCCATACAAGCTATGAAGAAACATGCTAGAGGTTGTATGCTCTCAGATTTACATTCCAACATCAGAAAGAGAGAGTGAGAATTTGGCCTGACCCCAGAGTAAGTGATAGAATTCACAAAATGAAGATTCCAAGCAGATACAATGGCCAAGTAAAGAAGATTGTAGATGTTATGATAATGCTGGCCATTGTAGTGTCACCCTGGGAAATCCTTGATGACTTCAAGAGAGCTTACAAGTCTAAGATGACTCCACAAACTTACAAGAAAACAAAATGGTAAGGAAGGGGTTAATCTACAAGAAGCTTGAAGAAATAAGAAGAAATGAGCTCCAGTTATTGCTTGAAGGCAGTCATCCTAATGAGTTTGCATACAGAGAGATAACAACTGTGGAGTTGAAAAATGGAAAGCATATTAAGTACTTATCTAAGTACTATGGGCCTGAGTTCTTCTTTGAAAGTGGAGTTGAAGAACTCACAATGGAAGAACAAGTTGTTTTCCTTGAGGCCTATGTCATAGAGTCTTACAAACATATCATTGGGAAGTAGGTTTCATGGATGGGGTAACAGCTCTATGTCCAATTCCCCAAGACAGAGTTCCCATTCATCCTTTGCCAATCAAACCTTCTGAAATCTCTTCCCTGGCCTGAGCTTATATTAAAGAATTCTGAGCTGATCCAAATTTTGTTTCTGCCAATAAGCGGGACCTCAATAATTTTAAAGGTTTTGGTTGCATTGGTTTAGGGGGAGTTTGTTGGACCAAAAGAACCAATGAGCCAGATCAGAAAAACCTTTAAGTCCCACAGACATCAAAACAACTGAAGTGATCTACAACAGCTGAAGACAAAGTCTGAAGACAACTGCTGAAGACAAAGTCTGAAGACAAAGTCTGAAGAACAACTGCTGAAGACAAAGTCTGAAGACAACTGCCGAAGACAAAGTCTGAAGACAAAGTCTAAAGATCAAGTTCTCAGAAGTTGTCATAACAGCTGAAGTAGTTCTCTTCAGTAGTTATGATGGTTTACATTTCAGTAGTTTGTAATCAGTAGTTTTATGTTATGAAAAACATCTGAAGCTCTTATACTTCAGATGTTATAACTTCAGTAGTTGTAATGTTAGTTTATACTTAGCTTTTCATGAAGGTGTCCTCAGTTGTTGCGGACATCTTCAGTAGTTTAGTTTACTTTCAGTTGTTTGTATAAATCAATTAGATGTCACTATCAAGTGACGTTAGCTGATGTCACATTCCTTATAAAAGGAATGTTGACCTAATTTCCCTCTATGGGAAGTTTGTGCATGAATAAAAACATTCTTTTTGCAGAATACTCTCTCTATATAACTGTTACTGCTTAATTGAATATTCATATTATTCTTGCTAGAATTTCGTCTAATTCGTGTGCTATTCCGCTGCAAATCCTAATCTAATTGATCAAGCTAGATCTCGATCCCTTTATTAGTTCTAAGGAAAAATACCCAAGTGAATCTTGTAAAGTCATTTGTGATCACTAAACAATAAGAGGTCCTTCCTAGACTCATTACACTGGTAGGGCCAAAGATATCCATATGGAAAAGTTTAGGGGAGTAGTGATGAAGTTTCTTTCCTTAGGCTTATGAGATACCTTATGTTGCTTCCCTTTCAGGCATGCAACACAATGGTCATCAATTGTAACCTCTTTCTTTGGCATTACAGTTACCAACTCATTCTTAATTAGTTTATTCATGTTCTTAAAGTTTACATGGCACATTCTTTTACGCCATAGGAAAGAGTCATCACTATTTGCTTTAGACAGAAAGCATGAAACTTCTCTGGTGGGAGATGTTTCTTGCAGATCCATCTTGTACATGTCCCTTTCCTAGGGGCTCTAAGCAGGATATGCTCATGAGGAATGACCACCCCAGGCTTGAGAACAATGCACTCATGCTCAGTAAAGAGCATGTTATGACTCTAATCACAAAATTGGAATACACTCAAAAGATTGTACCTAAGCTCCTTGACAAAGTTTACCTTTTCAATGCTGAGCTTACCATTTGTGACCTTGCCCCTTCCAGAAATGTAACCACCTTCATCTCCTCCAAAAGCAACTAGCCCTTCATTAATCCTTTCAAAGTTTTGGAGTAGTGACCTATTTCCTGTCATGTGCCTGGAACAGCCACTGTCAATGATCTAGACATTCTTGTTTGTCATGAGCTATCCCTGCACAAAGAAAATAATTAGTTACATTTGGAAACCCAAGCCTTACTTGTCTTGGGCTCACTTAGAGAAACAAAAGGTAATACAATAGTAATAGATCCTATGGTTGTGCTTGGAGGATCTTGAGCTGTTGTTGATGGAGAATTTTCAGTCACATGGTCTTTCTTAGACTTCCACACCACCTTTGGTAGCTTGGACTTGACCTTCAATACTTCGGAAGCTTTTAAGACTTCGGAAGTTTTGATGACTGAACATTCGGAAGATTCTGCAAACACTGCAGCAGACTTCAGTGCTTCGGAAGTAATCTATGCTTCCGAGACCAACTTTTCTTCGAAAGCAATTTTCCAATTGCCTTCTTCTTAGATTGGAGCTTTCAAAGGAAACTAATTTTCCTTCCAAAGCTTGAATCTTCTTGGAACTCTTGGAAGTCCTTGTCTTGGTCATGTGAAAAGTACCTTTAGGATTGTATGGAAAATCCTTAGCAAGATGAGCAGTACTTTCACACATAACACACTCCATTTTCTTCTTCCCAAGAGCCTTCTGCTGGGAACAAGATGACTTTGGTCACATCCCTTCTCCACCCTCATCTTTGCAAATGTTGAGACAGTCCTTTTGGGCTGAGAACTGTTCTTGGAGTTTGATGGTCGAGTTGTGTAGCAGTGGTACACAACAGATCAGTCTTTTTCTTGGTACTAAGATGATTTGAACATGAACTAGAACTCTTAGCAAAAGAGTTTAGGTTGATGTCTTCAGTCTTTACCACTTCAAACCCTACAAAGATATAAACTGTTTCTGCTTGGGGTCAAAAGTTGCCTTGATCTCTTGAGCCTTCCTAGCTTTTCTTTTGCTCTTTCTGATCAAGTTCTTTCTTATGGACTTGGTCATCACAGTCTTCTTCTTCTCCTTAGAAGGATATTGGGCCTTCTTAGAATCCTCCTCTTCACTCTTCTTAAAGGAATTCTTCACTATCACTTCATCATCCTCTTCACTCAAAGGATCTATGAGAGGAAGCTCATCTTCACAAGTTCCACACCTAGGTGATCTTACAGACAAGATTGTGTGTGGAGGAGCTATCTCATTTGATCCCAGTCCCTGCTTGTTTTGATAGCACACTTTGTGTGCAGGGATGAGGATATCATGTTCTTGAAGGTCTCTTCTTCAACAAGACACTTTTCTGCCCTGGCTTGCTGATCACAAGCTCAGCCTGGCACTCAGTCAGCTTAGTTATGAGATCCTTGATCAGAGTCCTAAAGTTTGTATGCTCTTGTTTTAGAATTAAAATAGTTTTCTCTAAGTTCTCTATCTTTAGTTTATAATCATTTTCAGACTTTCTAAAATCAGCTTTTAGGATGTTTAAGGACTCAAGATCAGATCTCATTTCTAAGTTGTAGGACCTGTATCTGTTTACTTTAGCAATGCATTCAGGGGTACAGAGATGTTCCAATACCTTGGCTTCATCATGATCTGCCATAAGTGCTTAGTTTGGAGAAGCATCTTCCACCTGAAAGCTCCAGTCAAAGCCTCCTTTTTCAACAGCAATAGCAGCTTGCTGCTTCAGGAGATCCTTCTTGTTATCCTTAGCTTCAGAGAAACCCTCATACATCAGTTTCAATGCATCCCGCAGTTGCTTAACTGTTTTGTATTTCTTGAAACCTCTATATATAGAATTTGGAAGAGCAGTCTGAAGGGTTGTCATGGCTTTCCTATCAATCTATACTCTCTTCCTGTCTTTATCAGAGTAGTTTGCTGTAGCCTTGGGGATCATACCACCACCGGTGGTAGAAGCGGTGCTTGGTATGTAAGGTCCATTCTCAACAGACTTCCACATTCTTGAGTTTAGAGACCTGATGAAACCTTCCATTCTCAGGCACCAGGTGTAAAAGTCATCAAGAGTGATCAGTGGGGACTTGTTCATGGTTCCAGTGTCTATATCAGTTTTGGAAATGCCTGCCATTTGATAAGTTGAGTATTTGTGTGTGTGAGGGATCTTAGATAGTGAGATCTTATATCAAGAGCTTGGAATGCTCTAAGACCAAATGCGTGACCGTTGAAGGGTGGTCACTTACAACACAACAACACAAAGAGGAGAGTAACTTAACATAATCAAACAGTGAACTGGATTAACCACAAGTAAAGACACAAAGAACACAAGTAATTAAGAGATAGAACAAAAGAGTAAGATACACAAGGAGATTGTTTTCAAGATTGCAGTATATTGTTTTTTCAATGTTCTATTACAAGTGTTACAAAGCATAAAAGAAAGTTACAAGAACATGAGATACTTATACTACATCCTACAGCAGGCCATACTTTGAAGGCCAGCTGGATACAATTGACTAGACACAAAACGAAATCAATTGTAGAGTCAGAAAGGCAGATTGCCTTTTGACTTTATGACTATGACATGTCATAGCTCACATCCTTATCTAATACAAAAAGGATAAAGTGCATGAAGTAGAAAGTTTACAGACTCAAGACCTCAATGTATAGTTACCAAAAGCATGGGCTTTTCACCAACTCATGTAAGTTGGTGACTTTACAGAGTTACAGCGGAAAGGGGTCTAGTTTTATGGAACAGTACATCAGATAAAGCATGTTGTTAAAAGTCTTCGAAAGAAATCTGTCTTTAAGTGTTGGCTTCAAAAAACTTTGTTTCTGAAACTTCGAAAGACTTCATCTTTGGCTTCGGAAGATATTGGTCTTGGCTTCGGAAGATTTCACACTTAGAATATTCTGTTGCTTGTGTGAAACTTCTAAAGCATTCTTCTTTAGTACTTGTGCAGCATGAATGCAAAAAAACTTTAGGTGTTTGGTTGCTTTAGCCTCTTCTATAATCTCTACAAATGTCCTTTCATCATACAACCTCCCTTCCAAGTCAACCGCCGACCTAAACATGCTCTGTCGGGTAGCGATCATGTGCCTACGGACATCCGCCAGCAAACCCTGGATATATCTCTTGATCTTTCGTGACAAAGGCATCACTTGATCCGGCACCAGTCGTGCCATTTCATTGAATTTGGTGGTGTATTGTTGATGCGTCATCGTTCCCACCTCTAGATGCAGGAACTCCTTCTCAACTTTGTCCATCTCTTGGTGAGGATAGAACTCTTCAATCATCAGCCTCTTCAGCTCTGCCCACTTCATCTTTCCAATTGCCCGACTACCCTCGGCTTGGACGATATTGTCTCACCAGCACAAAGCTGAGTCCACAAACAAGTGGGCAGCAAACTTCACCTTTTGGTCCTCTCGACACTCACTAATATTCAGTACAACCTCCATCTCTCTTAACCATCGGTGAGCAGCAGCAACAGTGCCATTACCATTGAAAGTCGGGGGCTTGCACCTCTAAAATGTCCCATGGTTACAGTCTCGTGTCGCCTCCTACACAGGCTCTTCCTCCTACTCCTTATCATCAAAGAGAACCATCTCAGTCTCCGGTTGCTCGCGTCCTCTCGAGGACCTATTCCTCTCTCTTCTTTCTCCTTCTCTTACAACCTTGATAACTTTAGTCACCACAGACGGTAAGATCGTCCTCCACAACAGTTTCCTTCACTAAGGCCCTTAAGTTAGCACTCTCATCTCCGCCCTCTGGATGAGGGGTCTCGGGTTCTTCATGAGCCACCTTTTCGGCTCTAGGCCTTCCTCTCGTGGCCCGTGGTTCAGCACCAAGTCTACCACGACCTCCACTACGTGAAGCCTTCGATGATCTACCACCGGCCATCCTCTAAACACACTATAAGATTCAAACACCAACATGGTCATTCAAGGGAATAGCTCAGTTTATGTCATTTATAGTAAGTCCTTAATTACAGTGGCCAGTTGTGATTAGCCACTTACTTTACTCTTCATACCCCAAGCATTTCCTATCCTGACTACATCAATATCTAAATCTACAAACAACATATAAACCACATAACATGCGTACATAATGTCAGCTAACATTAAGAAAACACTGATGGCACGCAACTACTAGAACTTGCATCCCTTCCTTTTTCGTCCCATTTTCAATTTAAGTTTAGGTTTATTTTGGAAATTTACCTGTTTCATTTAAACTTTGGCTATGATACCAACTTGTAAGGCCCTATTCCCGGGACGCTCACAGCTGGTCAATCATCGCACACAAAACATATAGTTATATTAACTTTAACAAAATATTGCAGCAGAAACATTAAAATAACATTGCATTTCAATATAAATGTTTTTGCAAAATAATACATCATTATCAAATTACAAAATACTTGTTGCATTACATCACAAAAACATTATAAAAATGGATGCCATCCAAAAAGAGCCAAGTAGCCGTCTCGTGCCATCCTCAGCAACCTTTACCTGCCAACTAGAAACACATAAAGTCAGCGTTACTGAGTGAGTTCTAGTTTTAAAATAAAACATACTTTACTGTTGGAGCATATATAGTCATATATAGTGTGTCCGTCGCTTGTCGAATAGTCTAGGCTTAATGTTATACACCTGATATGTTGTAAACACATTAAACTGGGTCATTCGCAGGAGCATATGCGAATGAGACTCAGTCGTACGACTGAGCCATGCTAATGGACCAGCCGTGCGACTGAGAGATGTGATTGGGACATTCGTAAGACTGAACCATAGGAATGGTCCGGTCGTACGATTGCACCATACGCATGGTCCAGTCATATGATTGAACCATACGCATGGTCCAATCGCACGAATGGGCCCAGTCGCATCTAATATGGGCCGAGGCCTATATATACTAGTTTCAATGTGTAGAGAGATTAGAGGATTCTCTAAAGGGTTTTAGAAAGAGTGTGCCTGGGAGCCTAGGGCTACCGGATGAGAGGGGAGATTATGCTTGATCTTCCCCTTGCCAAGAGTCTTGATTCTTATGTTGTAACGATGTTGTAATCGTTAGGTTTTATCAATGAAACCATTCAGTTATAGTTCGTATTATTGTTTGAATTTTGGTTTGTGCTATTGTTTATCCTTCCGTCAAGAACATGCTCGGATGTCTATCGATCCAAGAAACCGACTTCACAATTGGTATCAGAGCCGGTTACTGCTGGAATGATCTAACAATCATTCTAGCAACCCGAGCTCTTGATTTTTGGATCAAAGTTCAGATCTTGACGTTAAACCCACTTCGTGTTCTTCGTGTTTTGCTTAGATCTTGTTACGTGTGTTGCTTCTATGTTAAAATCTAATTCGAAACCATGTTCCTGTAACCTTTCGAATTTGATGATGTCTACCTTGTTTCGGTTCATGTTGAATTCGTCAGATTAGGGTTTTGGGCAGCCCTGGCGGCTACAAATCTGAAAATCTGCATGCAGACCCATTCATGTGACCGGGCCATGCGAATGGACCATTCGTACGACTGGACCATGCGAATGGACCATTCGTGCGACTGGACCAGTCATATGTTTAGTCGTGCGACTGGACCAATCATATGTTCAATCGCACGAATGAGCCATCTGCATTGACTCATCTGCATTTGTTCCAGACCAAAAAAAAAAGGAGTCTGGAACAGCTTCTTGCACAGATTGAAGATGAGCGAAGCATATTCACCCTGAGGTTCTTTTGTCAAATAAGTTCGATGTGTACCCCATTATTCGTCGGACTTCCAGAATAGGTGAATGTATTTGGAACACGAAAGAGAGAAGAGAAGATGTCAACAGTTGGTGCTGATTTTGTGGGGTAGTCAGGAGCATCTGACTACTTATGAGCCAATCAAGTTTTATTTATCCGCACAGAGAGGATTCTCATTCTTAGGGGGAATCCATGTATAGAGAAATTGAAGACGCAATCAGAAAGTGATGATGTGAGCAGTTTTCTGATGATGAATCTACATGCATGCTGATTTGTTTGATATTGTCAGCTGTGGATTGGAACCCTCAACCTTTTGCCCAATACACCGTGTGAAGATGCAAGGAGAGCACAATGTCTATATATCGGGATATGCTAAATGTGGGGGGAATTTCTGCAGGTGGTGATGTTAATCAGGTTAGCCTGTGTGAAGATTGAAGCAATGGAAAACTGTTCGTATCATTATCTGGAAAAATTAGTCATATGGGGAATCTTGCTGCTATGATGGTGTTCTGCAAAGTAACGAAAGCTATTGTGCCTAAATTCATTTTCAGGGATGTGCTAGTAACCTGACGGATCGGCACCATTGGCTAATATGGTTTTCGTTTGATTCTATTGGCAACCAGAGCAAAGATTGACTAAAGATTGTAAGAGGTGTTATCTACTATTCGCAAGCAACATACAAGGGGGAATTTGTTGGAGCATATATAGTCATATATAGTGTGTTCGTTGCTTGTCGAATAGTCTAGGCTTATGTTATACACCTGATATGTTGTAAACACATGAAACTGGGTCATTCGCAGGAGCATATGCGAATGAGACTCAGTCGTACGACTGAGCCATGCTAATGCACCAGTCGTGCGACTGAGAGATGCAATTGGGACATTCGTAAGACTGAATCATAAGAATGGTCCAGTCGTATGATTGCACCATACGCATGGTCCAGTCGTACGATTGAACCATACGCATGGTCCAATCGCACAAATGGGCCCAATCGCATCTATTATGGGCCGAGGCCTATATATACTAGTTTCAATGTGTAGAGAGATTAGAGGATTCTCTAAAGGGTTTTAGAAAGAGTGTGCCCGGGAGCCTTGGGCTGCCGGATGAGAGGGGAGATCATGCTCGATCTTCCCCTTGCCAAGAGTCTTGATTCTTATGTTGTAACGAGCTTGTAATCATTAGGTTTTATCAATGAAACCATTCAATTATAGTTCGTATTATTGTTTTACTTTTGGTTTGTGCTATTGCTTATCCGTCCATCAAGAACATGCTCCGATGTCTATCGATCCAAGAAACATAATAAAAATGGATGCCATCCAAAAAGAGCCAAGTAGCCGTCTCGTGCCATCCTCAGCAACCTTTACCTGCCAACTGGAAACACATAAAGTCAGCGTTGCTGAGTGAGTTCTAGTTTTAAAATAAAACATACTTTACTTTCGTTAAAACTATTCTTTACTTTCTTTCAAAATCATACTATACTTTCGTACATGATCACACATCGTACGTACACATAGATAATAACATTATTATCTTCATTTACTGTTCATCACATTCTTTCTTTATCTTTTTATCTCTTTCTGGATCAGTGTCATCAGTTATACCCCAAACTTATGCCCAAAGCGGGTACTGGGCCAATGATCATAAATGACTTCCATAACACACATAGCCTGGCACCAGAACCGGGGCAAGCGACAAAGATTCCAACTGTATACTACACCCTAAACATAAGCACAAAGTGGGTACTGGGCCAAAGATCATAAATGAGTTACATAATGCACATAGCCTGGCACCAGTGCCGGGGTGAGTAATAACTATAACCATGTACTATATCACTAGTCAGTCACAAAGACTAGACCCCTGCGTGTATCCTTAAGGGTTAGCTAAACCACACACAGTTGAGCTTACAACATTTCAAAGTCGTGCACCTCCGTACATTTTGCTTGCAAGCCTTTCTTTACTTTCTCTTTCATTAATGCATGCATTCTATCATTATGTTCCTCTTTTTATTATCTTTCACTTTACGCTACATAATACTTTATCATTTCTTTCACAACTATAACACGTAAAGCCACGGGAAAGAAAAACATACATAATAACGAACATCAACATGAACATACAAACATTGCCATACAAGGCACCATCACACATGACATAACAATCATGCAACATATCAACATGCATAAGCATCAAACTTTACCCCCGGGAACATCCCAAGTCAAAGCCTACATTACACTTTCTCCCCAAAAATCAAAAAATATTTCTAAGTCTTTAGGCACATGAGCACTATGCAGGTGCATGGCCTTTCGGGCGCATAAGGAACACTTAAGCTCATGGGGAACTTTTAGGAGCATTGGCACTATTAGGGCGCATGAGCAACACTTAGTCTGTTCTGGGAAATTCTAGGCGCACGGGCACTATGCAGGCGCATGAGTGCCTAGGCGCAAGAGCTATCTGGGCGTATGAACACTTAGTCAATTTCAGCCTATTTCTAGGCGCATGAGTATTATTCCGGTGCATGAGGTTTTAGGCACATGGGAACACTTAGGCAGTTATTTCTGTTGGGCGCATGAGCCACTGTTTAGGTGCATAGGCAGTCTATGTCACTCTTAACATCATAATTCAGTCTCCAAACGACACCTATCATGTTCTAATATTAAACCATACATTCGAAGCCTTAGAAACACAACCATAACATCATCGAACACAAACATAGCCCAAAATCAAGCCCCACCCGCAGCATAAACACATAAAGCATACAGGTGAAAAAACCATTTTTATAAAAACATTCATGCATGCATTTCTAGCCCCAAAGAAGTTTAAAACAAGTAAAAAGGGGGTTCTAGAACTCACCTTTGCAGCCTCTTAGGTGTGACTTCTTTCAAACCCATTTGCAATTGAGTTCAACCGCCTAGAAACCCACCAAAACACACACGTCTGAACACACAAACACACATAAGCATATCACCGAGGCAAGGCCAGTTAAGAACAATCAAAAACCATGAATTCTTACCTTGATTTTGACCTTCTTCACTTGTTCTTCAAAATATTCGAGTTCAGCCTTCTTTCTCTCTTCTCTCTTCAAAACCCGAGAGTGTTGATGTGAATAGGCAACATGTGCGGCCATGTTGCTTTATTCACCAACTTTTAAAGATTTTGTCTTTTTGACACAATTGGTCCCTCAACTTGGGCTTTATTTGTTTTATTTCTTTTCCTTCTCTTTATTAATCCATTCTTTGATTTTTAAAATAACCGGGTGTTATAGTTCAATCTCCTCTGATTGAACAAGTTCGCCCTGTTCTACCCAAAAAGGCTAGAGTAGAAACATAGGCTCCCACTTAGCTTGAGGTCCCACCTTCATTTACACTTGACCTCAATATGGGTATTGAGTTTCCTTAGTCTTAATCCCATGAGCCCAAATCCCAACCCAAAAGCCCTTAGGGTGAGTCTTTATACTCCCCTGAGCAGCTAAAAAGGGATATCCCCACCAAAGACTTAATGACATTGATCAAAGTCTCGGGTCATTAGGCATAACTTCCATATCTTTCCCTGACCTATTGATAGGATTTGATGAAGAGTTCATGTCTCTTCACGTCAATGACATTGATCCACAACACCCATTAAAGGATCAACTAAGCCCAAGGTGACCCCTGATCTCTAGCCCCCATCAACATATCCAAACTGAGGTGAGTGCCACTAGAGTGGAGGGGACTCATGTAAATTCAGTTGCCACTACTACAGGTGCCTTAATGAGCCCTTGGGTCGGTGGTAACATTGCTGATACTGAATCTATGGAAACCAAGCATTCTGATGACTCTGAAAGAGAGATCGTTGTGCATGGGAAACTAGGGCACCAAGAAACCACTTCTGGTGGTGAGGATGAATATACAAGGTATGTTACATCATCTTCACATGATTCTTCTTATAAAGATGAGGGAAGACTAAAACTCACCATTCAAGACCTACTGACTAAAGTTTCAAACCTTGAATTCAGGGTTAAGACTTTAGAAAGTAGATCCGCCACTCAGCAACTTGAGATTGACAATCTAAGGCTAAACTAGCTAAGAAACAAATTGAGAGGTCTGTTAGGCACGTACCAGTTCAGGCCTCCTTGACTTCTTCCTTTAGCTCATCTAGCTCTCAAGATAAGGCTACCAAAAAAGGGGAAAATTTTCAAAGGGAAATACCCATGGTGTCCAAAAGCTCAATTGTCTTAAAGCTCTCTTCAAGATATCCCTCTCAGCATTCAGATGCCTTCCCTAAGCCTCCTCTAGTTACCTACAAGCGGTCCTAGGATGCTAAAAGATCTAAACAAGTTTCTTACCTTGTTTCTCATAGTATCTTCTATGTGGCAGCCAGGACCAGATATCTTTGTGGTCTACTTTGGAGCTGAAGAGCTTCAGAGGTTGAATACACCCTCTACCACTTCTGAAGATATTGGTCAACCTAAGGTCTACATGGAACTTGAGATTAATTTCGAAGGGGAAATAGAAACTGATGGCCCAGTAACCAAAATAGTTGGGACAGAGAGTGTAATACCACAGACTTCCAAAGCAGAAGTCAAAGCTGCGGAAGAACATTTTTAATCTTCCGAAGTCGAGATGGAAGCTGCGAAAGGAGTCTTCTCCTTGTCTGATCATCTTATCATCACAGATGCAATCCTAGAGCCAGCATCTGAGCTGAACAATGAGGACTTTCTCAAGTTATCCATCATCACTTCATGCTCCAACAACCACTCGACAGCCTGAATCCTCTGCATAAGAACCTTCGAGGTCTAAGCTTCTGAAGATGTCAAAGGAAAAAGGAAGCTGACCAAGGATGAACTGCTACAGGAGGAAAGGTTGGAGAAATTGAAAAGAAATAGGAGACTACCCTCTGGGAAACTACTAGCTGCCAGTAGCAAAGCAGCTGTAGCCAACCAGGAGGTAGTTAATAAAAAGAAAAGAGTGGAAGTAATTGACAAACTTGTCAAGATGGAAGCTGCAAATGAAGAAGTTCTCCTCTTAGCAATACAGGAGTTGATTGAATTGGAAAAGGTAACCCTTTTATTAAAAGAACAAAAAGAAGCAACAAGGTTGGCCTTGGAAGAAGAAAACTTGAAGAAAATGGCGAAAGCCAATCAAAGGCTAAGGAGTGAGAGAATAGCCTTTCTAAACACAAGAGGATTCTCTCTGTAGAAACTTGCTGGTAAAAAAGAACAGGATCAAATGGAGAAGCAAAGAAAAGAACGCTTCTAGGGAAAGGATGAAGGGGAGAAAGAAGAAGGAAGAAGATGCAGAGCTTGCAGCCTTGAAGAAGTCTAAGGACAAAGCGTGGATGAAAGACTATCTCAAAGCCCATGGTTTCTCAGGAAGTCAGGTTGGACCCATGTCCATAAAGACCTTACAACATATTGTTAGTGAGATCAAAGCTGACATATGCTTAGGAAGAAGGAAGAGATGTACAGATGAGTACAGGGGATGACTTTCACACCTTCTTCACTACCACAACCTCAACTCGAACCTATCCCCTTCCCTTTCCCTATCAAAACTGAACCAACCTTTGAGCCTTACACCCCTGAACACACATCATCAACCTTACCCACTTCCTCACCTACTCAATTCAAACAACCACCAAAACTACCCATTCTCAAACCTAAAACCTTACCAAGAACCTAATCCTTATCAACCAAACAACCACCCAAGTCATCCTCTCATCCATCCAAACCCCTTCTTTAGATGAGTTTAAGGAAATCAAGAGGAAGCTCATCAACTGCACATCTTTGAGCAATATCTCCTGTGAGGAGGAGTCTGTCAATTTGACTTACATTGACAATTCCTCAAGTTCCCTCACAAGAGAGCAATTCGTTGATCTCCCAAGAGGAACACTAGACCAAGCTGCTAGACTACTTGGCCTTAACTCTGATTCCTTAAATGATGAAGAGAAAAAACTCAGAAGAAAGCTGGTGACTCTACTAGATACAAAGAAAGGGGACAAGGTTCCTAGTCAAACCCTTGTGCCAAGAAAGAATATTATCCAGTGGAGGTTCGATGAAGCCTCTCACAACTTTGTTGTGGAGAGAGAGAATGGAGAGAGCAACAGACTAAATGCCTCTTCCCTGCTACACTCTAGCAGATTTGATATTATTGAGTTAGTAAAGCCTTTCTACAAATGGCGGAAGACCCTGAATTGGAACCAATAGTTAGATGGGAGTATGACTATAACTCCCGTCAACTAACTCTTTTCAGAGGGATGCAGCAGAGGGTACATATCATTCAGAGTGACAGACTGGATCTCCTGTCCACGAATGATCTGTACAAACTTCTCAGCATCAGTTCCAGGAAAAACAAAGAAACAACTAAGAATCTGCTTTCCCTGATGTTGAAATTTTTGAGAAGCAGGAACAAGTGAGGTTTTGGTATCATCGGGCTAGAGGGAGTTTATTGGATCAAGAAGGCTGGTGTAACCAAAACCAAACACTTAGAGTATTTTGAGTGCAACTAATAAAGTTCTTCTGAAGACAAGTTCAGCACTTCCGAAGGTATGTGCTAAACTTCCGAAGCAAAGTTCAAAGGAACTTCCGAAGATAAGCTTCAGCTTCCGAAGACCAAGTCTCTGCTCTTCCGAGAGTTCAATACTTAGAAGAAATGAAGACTACAACTTCCAAAGAATAAAGTCCAAAGGAATCCTTGAAAGAACTAGCCACTTCCAAAGTATAAGCGGCTTCGGAAGAACAAGTTCTTTTGAAGCCAGTTAACCTTCGGAAGTACCTACTATGAACCAGTGTACATAAGTATGATGTCTCTGACACTCTGCTGTAAATCTCTAAGATACTATATGGTGCTTTCCATGCCCATGTAGTTGACTTACTTTAATCCACTATTCACACTTTATCAGTTAGCACAATTGCCAACTTTAGTTGGTGACAAAAGGTAAGTCATGGGTATGTCATGACTACCATATCTTAGATAAGATATTATTTAAGATACTTTAACTATAGCTTTGTAGTATTTGCTTTAGTTATAGGATTCCAGTGGGTATAAAAGTATATTCAGCTGTAGGTAGTAGTATATATAGTTTCTTGTTGTAACTCTTGTAGTAAGCTTGTAAGAGTCTTGTAATACTTTGAGTTAAAAAGTAATATATACAAGTATGTTGAAAATTATTCTCTTGTGTTTTCTTTGTGTTACTTAGTATATTATAGTCAACTCTTAGAAGAACTCTGCTTCTTGAGTGTTCATTAGTGAGTTTGGGAGAAATAATTGTGTTGAATACAAAAACCAATCCTGCACCCTTCAACCTAAAACACTACCCAGAACCCAAACACCACTACCTACCCAACAACCATCCAGACCATCCCCTCAACCTTCTAAACATCTCTCCTTAGAGGAGTTTAAGGAGATCAATATGAAGCTTATCACATGCATAACCTTGAGCGAAGTATCTTGTGAGGAGGATTCTGTCAAGCTAACTTTTGTTGATGATCCTCATGTTCCCTCACAAGAGATCAATTTCTTGATTGGCCAAGAGGAACATTGGACTAGGCTGTTAAACTTCTTGGGCTCAACTCAGATTCACTCAATGATGAAAAGAAGAAGCTAAGAAGGAAGTTGGTGACTCTGCTAGATACCAAGAAGGGGGACAAAGTACCTGGCAAACCTTTGTGCCAAAAAGAAAAGATTGTCTAGTGGAGGTTTGAAGACTCTTCTCACAACTTTGTTATTGAGAGAGAGAATGGCGAGCTGAAAAGGCTTAGTGCCTCATCTCTGCTACACATGAGCAGATTTGATATTACTGAGTTAGCAGAGAAGCCATTCTCCAACCCCTCAAACTCTGAGGTAGTTGCCCACATCAGAAATCACCTGAGCAGCCTTCACCTTGCTAAGCTAAACGCTAGGACAAGGATTGAAGAGGAGTTAAAACTGAAAGAGGAGGAGGAGAGGAAAGGGTCAACAACCAAAGGCAAAACCTTTCTCCAAATGATTGTAGATCCTAAACTTGAATACATTGTTAGATGGGAGTATGACTATAACTCTCGTCAACTAATGCTCATCAGCGGGGCACAACAAATGGTGCATGTCACTAGGAGTGATAGACTGGATATCCTATCCATTGATGACTTGCACAGACATCTTAGCACAACTTCCGGACAGAACAAAGAAAAAGACAAATATCTCATGTCTCTTGTGCAGAATGTTTTGAGAAGCAGAAGTAAGTGATGTTTTAGTAGCATCAGGCTAGGCGAGTTTGTTGGATCTTGAAAGGCTAGTGCAACCAAAACCAAACAGTTAGACTATTTTTGGTGCAACTTATAAAGGACTTCCAAAGCTAAGTATGGACTTCTGAAGGAAATGGATTTCTTGTAGAGAATATTTGAAGAGGCTAATGCAACCAAAGTCTTTCTGCATGCATGCTGCACAAGTACTGAGGAAGAATGCTTCAGAAGTTTCACACAAGCAACTAAAATATTCTAAGTGTGAAATCTTCCAAAGCCAAGACCAATATCTTCCGAAGCCAAAGATGAAGTCTTCCAAATCTTCAGAGACAAAGTTTTCTAAAGCTCAACTCTTGAAGACAGATTTCTTCCGAATACTTTTAACAACATGCTTTATCTGATGTACTTTTCTATAAAGCTGGACCCCTTTCCACTGCAACTTTGTAAAGTCACCAACTTACATGAGTTGGTGAAAAGGTCCATGTTTATGGTAACTGTACATTGAGGTCTTGAGTTTGTAAACTTTCTACTTTATGTACTTTATCCTTTTTGTAATAGATAAGGATGTGAGCTATAGCATGTCATAGTTATAAAGTCAAAAAAGGCAATCTGCCTTTTTGACTCTACAATTGATTTTGTTTTGTGTCTAGTCAATTGTATCTAGTTGGCTTTCATAGTATGGTCGGCTGTAGGATGTAGTATAAGTATCTCATGTTCTTGTAACTTTATTTTCATGCTTTGTATCACCTGTAATAGAACATTGAGAAAGCAATATACTGCAATCTTGAAAACCATCTCTTTGTATATCTTGCTCTTGTAATTTGATGGGCCACTTTGCTAGGGAATGAAAGGCACCTAGAACAAATGGTGGCCAAACACAGTCCAGATCTAACTACACTGACAAAGCTCCCCAAAATCAGAAGCCAAAGCAGTAAGCTGTAGTTGCTGTTAAAGAAGGAGGCTTTGACTAGAGCTTTCAGGTGGAAGATGCTTCTCCAAACCAAGCACCGATCGCACTCCTTTCGGCCCGTATGGCCTTCTGTCACAAGCCATTCGGTCGCCTAGCCCTAGCTAATGCAGAATGCAGCTCATCCCGAACCCAACCTGCACTTTTAAGCCTCCAAACCCTCTCAAACCTATTCTAAGCCCAAATCAACCATCCTAAAGCTTAGGAATACAAACCACAACACCATTCAATCACACACAAGCTCGAAAACAAACTCCACTCATAGCACACACAAACACATACATACGGGTTTAACACACACACTTCAAAAACAGGTTTTACTATGTGTTCCATCCCTAAATCAGTTGAAAACGTGTAAAAAAGGGGTCCTAGAACTCACACAAACAACACGTTGAGTAGAGCTTCAATCCAACCCGCTACACCTCAACCTTCATGCTCGAATCCACGAAAACTGAAGCTTGAGACCACTTTTCTTCCTTTATTCTCTCTATACCCGAAAATTGTGAGTGTGGGGGAGGGTGTGGGCTGCCTTCCCCCTCTTATACCCCCACACATTCAAGTTTTTTCCGTTTGGCGAGTTCGGTCCCTCGACTTTGGACTTTTTTCTTTTCTTTCTCTTTTCATCCATTTTTTGGCTTCAAGGGAACTAACCGGGTGTTACAAGAAGCATCCTCTTCCAAAGTATAAAAGGCTTCGGAAGAACTTGTTCTTTCAAAGCCATTTAACCTTCGAAAGATACTGCTATGGACCAGTGGACATAATTATGGTTCTCTGAAAATCCGCTGTTGACCTTTGATACTGCATGACGTTTTCTCAAAAGGCCATGTAGTTGATCATATTTATTCCACTACTCACCGTTGTTTGTTAGTACAGTTTCCAACTTTAGTTGGTGACAAAAGGTAATTCATGAACATGTCATGACTACCATATCTCATATAAGAGATTATCTAAGATACCTTAACTATAGCTTTGTAGTATCTGCTTTAGTTATAGGATTCCAGCTAGTATCAAAGTATAATCAGCTGTAGGTGATAGTATATATAGTTTCTCATTGTAACTCTTGTATCATGATTGTTTGAGTCTTGTAAACTTTGAGTTAAGAAGTAATATATACAAGTACCTTGAGAATTATTTCTTTGTGTTCTTAAGTTACTTAGTATATTATAATCAACTCTTTAAGAGATTTGCTTCATCATAACCGTGTGAGTACAAGTGAGTTTAAGAGAAAACCAAGTGTTTAGTGACATATATCGATCCTTCACATCCTTCACTATCTCCTTTTTATCCTCACTTCTTCTTGGATATGGTCTATGATAGGCAACTCATCTTGACAAGTTTCACACCTTGGAGATCTTACAGATAGTAGTGTGTGCGGAGAAGCTATCTCTGTAGGTGTCAGTCCCTGCTTATTCTGCTAACAAATCTTTGCATGCATGGATGAGGATATAATGTTCTTGAAGGTCTTTTCTTCAAGAACATATTTTCTATACTGGCTTTGCTGATCATAAGCTCAGCCTAATATTCAGTTAACTTGGTAATGAGAGTTGATATTGTTTTCTCCAAATATTCTATTTTAAGTTAACAATCATTTTTAGCTATTTTAAAAACATCTTATAAAATATTTAAGGACTCAATGTCAGATCTCATATCCAAGTTTTAGGACCTATATCTATTTACTTTAGTTATGCATTCAGGGATACCCAGATGTTCTAATACCTTGACTTCTTCATGGTCAGCCATCTATACTTGGTTGGGAGAAACATCTTCTACTTGGAAGCTCAAGTCAAAACCTCCATCTTTAGCAACAACAACAGCATGTTGTTTTGGTTAGCTAGGCTTTTTAGGTCTGGGAGCACCATCAATGTAGTTTGATCTGGTTTGTGCTTGGCCTATATTTGTTCTTGGTTCCTTACACTCTCTAACAAAGTGTCTCATTTGGTTATAGTTGTAACACTTCACCTTGCTTTTATCCAACTTAAACTTTCCATAGGAAACATTGTTGGGAACTTTTTACATGTCCTCTTGTAGAACTTCTTGGCCCTGTGAATAAGAAAAACCATTTACTGGACTATCTCATGTACTCTGAATAATCTGAATAGATACAATCCAGGTCTTCAAGAATAAAAAGAAAGTTCACACAACTTTCAGCAGCAAACACAAAGGCTTGGGCAGAGCTTCTCTCTTGGAATGGGCTTCCTTGGATGTAGCTCTCCCTTAGTGTCTCTGGAAAGGTGATGAAAGGACCTTTTTGGGTTGTTAAGGTAGCAGATAAGATGATGTTGTGGTTCTTTATAGTCCCTTTCAACCACATGAAGAGTTGAACATTTCTGATTGTTGGAAGAGTTGCCTAATGGATTTTGCATGTTCATCTCCATCTGGTATCCACTAAGGGTCCCATATAACTCTTTAAGGGTAAGGGTTGAGAGGTTTTCAATTCTTCTATGGCCACACAGTAGTGAGTCCATTGTTTAGGAAGAAAGAACATGAACTTCCTCATAATATCCCTATTCTCAAGTTTTACTGCGACATCTAATAAAATGTCCACAATCTCAACATACTTGATGTATTGTTAGTCATGGTTTCACCTGTCTTGTAGGTGAAGTTCTCAAAGTGCTGCTTCATGAGGTCTTTCTTATTTTCCTTGGCTTCTTCAAACCCATCATACGTAAGCTTAAGTGCATCCTAAAGTTGCTTTGCAGTTTGCATTTCTTGAAAACTCTGTATATAGAGTTAATATGAGCAATTAGAGAGCGGTTATGGCCTTCTGATCTACATCAATTTATTCCAATCTTCTTTGAGTAGTCAACCACTTCCTTTGGAATCATACCACCACCACCAACAACTGAAGTGGCATTTAGAATATGAGATCCTAAGACAACACATCCCCACATCCTATTGTCTTGAGAGTTGATGAAGCCTTTCATTATTCAGCACCAAGTATCAAAGTAATCAGAGTGATTAGTGAAGATTTTGTCATGGTACCAATTTCCATATTAGCTTAGTAAGAGCTGTGATTTGAGTTGTCAGTGTTATGTAAAATTGAAGGGATTTAAGATGGTGAGATCTTACAATTAGAGTCTAAAATGCTCTGATACCAATTGTAGGACCATTGAATGTGGTCAATGCAATGGTTTCACAATGAGGATGACTTAGAACACTTAACAGATCAAATAGGAAACCAGTTAGGATGAAACAATAAGCACAAGTAACAAAAACAATAAACAATAACACTCAAATATGGTTTTCATGAATGATGTATATTGCTCTCAAGTTATAATAAGTGTTACAAACTTATCTAAAGATACAATTACTTGATATACTTCATATTACATTCTATAGCCAGCCATACTATATAGGCTAGCTCGAAACACTAATCTAGACAACAAAATCAATATAGAGTCAAAAGGCTGATTGTTTTTTGACATGTGACTATAACATGTTATTGCTCACATCCTTATATATTATAAAAAGAATAAAAGTATAAAAGTATAAATTATAGACAAAAAACTTTAATCTACAATTTGACAGAAGTATTTTTCACCAACTTATATAAGTTGGTGAGTCAATTAGAAGTGGCAGCGGGAAGTTGTTCGGCTTTTGTCAAAAGACGATTCAGAAAAAACATGTCTTATCTGTCTTTGGAAGAAATCAATCTTTGGCTTCTGAAAACTGTCTTTGAAACTTCGGAATACTTTGTCTTTTAAGCTTCGGAAGACTTCATCTTTGTCTTCGGACAATTTGGTATTTTGGCTTTGCACATTGTATCCATTTGCTTTTACTATCAATGAAACTATGATTGTTGAAGTATTTGCTTGTGTTTGATTACTTTGTGTTTATAGTTTGTCATTGCTTACAATATCATCATAGATCGATCAATTTGAACCTATCAGCTAAGTTGTATCAAATTTTTCATAGTAACTTACCTGTACTTCACATGTGCATGCTGAGAGCTCTAGTTGTTCCTTGGTTGCATCAACCTCTAAGTGTATTTCTTACAAAACCTAATTCATTGGTTTGTTCGTTGCTAAAACACCATTTGAGCAACCAAACTAGGTCTAATGAGGGATAATTAAACTTAATCTTGATCTTCTAAGAGTGCTCTCACTTTTTTGGCATCCTTTTTCAACTCTTGGCGTCTCCTTTTTTCTCATTAGCTTTTTTATCATCCTTCCGTAAAATAGAGTAAAAACAAATAGAATACAAACTTATTCTATTACATTACATGGCTTCCAAAACAACTTAAAAAAATATATTATAATAATTAGAATTAGAAATCATAGTAAACACAGAAATAATCCAAACAACTACGAGATCAAAGCTCTTGGTTTACAAATAATCAACATAATCATCCAAAAACGAAAAGGGTGTGACATTTACCAATAAATATAATAAAATATATTGATAATGATAAAAACAATTTGTTATTATCAATAAAGTTTCAAACTTTTCAAAAAAGGTTAAAAACTTTATTCGGTTTAGCAAATCTGAACCGCATAAGGTTTTCTAAATCTTGCAAAAGTGGTTTTGATACCACAATTGGAGATTAGTAACCCGTTTACAAAATCAAAGATTAATGTAGAGGAATAAAAAAAAGATCACCAAAACCAAATTTGAACTATTAGAGATGCTCTTCACAATCTAGATGCAAGCAAAAAAACAAACCATAGGTGAAGTATAAATCATCATGATCCAAAACTCCACCTCCAAAAGGCTTATTTGCAACAACCTATAACGATGAACAAGCTTGACTTGGAGTACCATCGGAAGAATCAACAAATTAGCAACAAATTTAGAGAACTTTAATCATGTGAGAAGTTCATCAGGTAAATAATAAATTGTCTTTAATGAGTAAAGACCAAAAGGTGCTAATCTTTATCTCTGAATGCGAAAATCTTCTAGCACGAACAAAAGCAACACCGAGTGCCCTTTTATTTCTTCTTCTCCGCAGAAACAAAACCGCAGGAGAGAGAGGGGGATACTACTCTTGGTAAGATATAGTTTTACTTGTGTTTCACATTTGCCAATTATGCTTAAACAACAAATTAGCCCAATAATAATTTGGTCCCCTTTAAACAACAAATTAGCCCAATAATAATTTGGTCCCCTTTATTCTTTTTTACTGGTTTGATCTCATCTTATTATCTACATTTAACCTACTATATATATATAAACTGATTATGTCTTTTGATTATTAGTTCAAAAATTAATCAATAATAGCAATTAATATTAAGAAAAATAAGTTATTATCATTTGTATATAAAAACTAAAAATGAGATTTACTGTAACATAAATTAGATGATAAATGTGAAAGATGTGCGATGGTGCGGATGCAAATAGAGAAAGCGAAAGAGAAAAGATATAGAAAGAAATTAAGTGTGTCTATTTATCATGTTAAAATCTAAAAAAAACATAAGTGATACATTTTATTTTTACGTGTGATTGACAACATGTTTACCGCAAGCCTCGAACCCTTTAGTATTGTTAAGATAAATGCGCTCGTATTTCGCATGAAGATGTCCTCATGACATGATTGTAAGATGTAATCAACAAAAGACATGATGCATGACGTTCTGAGAAAGGCAGAAGTGATACACTAGTGTGTTTCTGATTGCATATGTGGATCGCATAATAAAACAAAATTCAAAACGTGTAATAAAATAAATAATATAAAAAAGGGTCCAAAAACAGTGTGTCCAGGTTCATCCACACATTCCAACTACTCTACATTGGTACCACCATGATTCCATTAACTCACGGGGCCTCCACCTACTTAAATGACCACCCATCGTCCTCCTCATTCAATCAATCCCCAACAGCACTGCACTGCACTGCACGAGCGAAGAAGAAGAAGAAGAAGAAGAAGAAGAATCAAGCAAGCATAAATGGCGACCATGGCCTCCATACACATCAAAACACCGAGCCCTTTACCCAAAAGCCACAGAATCAGCTTCCCAAATGCGTCCGTGGTAGAATCGATCTCGTACAAAAAAAGAGCGCGGTGCGGAGGATCTCGTGCGGTCTGATCGAACCGGACGGGGGGAAGCTGGTGGAGCTTGTTGTTGGGGAGTCGCAGAGGGAGGTGAAGAAGAGGGAGGCGATGGATCTGCCGAAGATCAAGCTGTCGAGGATCGATTTGGAGTGGGTTCACGTGCTGAGCGAGGGATGGGCGAGTCCTTTAACTGGGTTCATGAGAGAATCCGAGTTCCTCCAAACTCTTCATTTCAACTCCCTCCGCTTGGGAGACGGCTCCATCGTCAACATGTCTTTGCCGATTGTCTTGGACATTCATGAATCTCTCAAGAATCGGATTTCCGCTTCTTCCTCTGTCGCGCTTTTTGACTCTTCCGATAACCCCGTTGCTATTTTGAACAAGTAAGATCGTTTTCTGCATTCTTTTTTTTTATTTCTTTTTTATCAATCTATCTATCTATCTATAATTGTTTATGGGCAATTTGCATTTACATTTATGCATTCAGAACCTATATAGATGGATATATGTATTTCTCTTTTTATCTTGTTTGGTTGTTGTGCCTTTTTCTGAATAATTAGGCTACTTTTGGAATTACACACACCGATAAGAGGAGAGTAAGGGTGTTTTTATTTGCACCATTTTTTTCATACCAAGTGATGTGACAGTTAATATGTATCAATTTTAGTTATTTTTATTTATGAATTTTAACCTATAATGTTCTATAAAAAACGACTATGGTTTAGAGTTGTGCTTATTTGCATCTGTGTACAATTTTTAATACAATTGGAGTTGTATCAAATACACAGTATGTAAACAATTTATATGTAATACGACTTTTTATATTTAATTCGACTTTATTTACTATAAAATCTATATGCAAGTGTAGATGTTTAAAGTATTACAATGCCACATTTGTTTTTCCATAAGATATTATATATTATAGGTTATAAAAGAAAAATATATATGTAGGGCAACTACCTCAAATGATTATGGATAGTAGAAAGGTTAGTGTAAACAGTAGGACCAAAGGGAAGAATTAAAAAAAACGCAAAATTAGTAACAAAACATTTGCTTTTATGACCACAAAAGAAAGAGAAGGAAAAAAAAAAAAAAAGTATACAAATATGGTTGTTCATTTCTGGGTGTTGTTAGTTGTTGGTCAAACAGCTAGCAACGATTTTAATTTCCTGAAGAAGCCTAAACCTCGGAAAAGTGGAAACCAAACTATGGTTTGGGTTTCTGGGTTTAACGTTTAGGTTTTATGGATTCTTATTCCTTTACACACTACATATCCAAAGTGCAAAAATTTGAGTTTGCTCCTACACTAACTCCACATGTTTTATTTGTTTTGGCCACATTTCAAGCTAATTCACCTTCATGTTGGATTTAGATGATGTAAATTCAGTTTGTCTATGCAAACATCAACTGATATACACTCTCTTGGTCTTATGCATTGATTGTGTAGCATGAGATCTACAAGCATAACAAAGAAGAACGAATTGCAAGAACTGGGGTACAACTGCCCCTGGTCTCCCTTATGTTGAAGAAGCCATAACGGGTGCAGGAGATTGGCTGATTGGGGGTGATCTTGAAGTGATACAACCAATCAAGTACCATGATGGACTTGACCATTATAGACTATCCCCTGCCGAACTGCGTGCAGAATTTGAAAAGAGGAATGCTGATGCGGTGTTTGCTTTTCAGCTCAGGAATCCGGTACACAATGGCCATGCTTTATTGATGACTGACACAAGGCGTAGGCTTCTCGAAATGGGTTATAAGAACCCTGTTCTTTTGCTTCATCCACTTGGGGGATTTACAAAGGCAGATGATGTTCCACTTAGTTGGCGAATGAAGCAGCATCAGAAGGTTAGCAAATTGTTTTTCATTTGAGGT
Organism: Flaveria trinervia; assembly: GCA_025506515.1. Lineage (NCBI taxonomy): Eukaryota > Viridiplantae > Streptophyta > Magnoliopsida > Asterales > Asteraceae > Flaveria > Flaveria trinervia. The sequence goes on along the minus strand of JACCIX010000990.1, from coordinate 18,380 downwards.
AGAGCTGGCAGTTTTGACCCATTTGTTGCTTTGGGCTGTGTTTGATCTTAAGCTAAAAATTAGCTATAAAGGAAACTGGTCAAATGTCAGCTGATATGTTTTCAAATCATAGGTGTGAAATGAAAATCAACCAGCCACTCGAGTTGGGTAAGGGAACAAAACTAGTAGTTTTTGGTACATCTCAGGCAAGAACTTAAACATTTCTTACTGAAAATTAATCTTTACATTATAAACAGTTAGTGTGTCAAAAAATTGATTACAACTTACATTGTTTTATTAATAATCTATTTTTTGAAGTAAAATGATTTAGGAAGTCTTATGCATTAAAAATACACTTTTGGCAACTTTTGACCAAATGCGCGTTTGAAGTATTTTGTTTTCGGCTTTTCTAGATTTTGCTCATTCAATATAACCTGAATGCTGCATAAGTAAACTGGTTGAAATTGCCACAATTGATTCAAATATGTTAAACTTCCAAAATTGCTATTACTAACAAAAGCTTAGATTATCTTTGTGATAACATAGTTCTTGTGTATTTACATTTTATGGCAATTATTCATAAAAGTGAACACAAAGTGTTTGCAGATCCTATCCAATCTATTCCATTTTGGCCCATGCCAAAAGCTTACCTTTTTTATCGGTTAGACAAGAAATCAAAATCATCAGTATTGCAGCTCCTAATGGTTAGGCTGTTATCGTAATGTACTATTTAATACATGTATTAATTTCCTACCTTTTTTTGTTTTATTGATTCCATCAGCGAGCACCTTCCTTATATGTAAATATCGTCAATGTCATTCTTGATCACGGACTTTATATGCACACGTGCACACACACACACATATGTAGCCTATATGTGTGTGTGTGTGTGTATTAGATTATGGTCTTAGGGTTAAGTATAGAGGTGGTTTCCTCCTCTATATATATCTTCCCTCTCTATGATGTAAATGCGCAAGAAATATCTACAGTATGGTCAGTCCTATATTTTCATCTCCTCTCCAATTACACATTTCAAAGACAGTTGTAAACGTCACATTATATTTAAATAAACACTTATTTTTCTATTGATAAATTGTGATGATTGTGGAATTGTTCTGCTGATATCGTCAGGTACTTGAAGATGGTGTTCTTGATCCAGAAAACACAGTGGTATCAATATTTCCATCTCCAATGCATTATGCCGGCCAACAGAGGTGCAGTGGCACGCCAAGGCTCGGATCAATGCAGGTGCCAACTTTTACATAGTGGGCCGTGATCCAGCTGGCATGGGTCACCCGGTTGAGAAAAGAGATCTTTATGATGCTGATCATGGCAAGAAGGTACTTAGCATGGCACCTGGGCTTGAACGCTTAAACATTCTCCCTTTCAAGGTACTTGCTTTATAACATCATATATCAATATCTACTTATGTTTTCTTTTCAAGCATATAACAATTCCCCCTTAATTGTATTTTTATCAAGGGGTTGTTTGGATAATGTGATTCTTATTCTGGTTATTTAAATATCCATTTTGGTAATATATCATTCCCGACTCAAATCATGATAATCTCTCAAGCACACAATGACTAATTATCTCAACTACCACAGCTTCACATCATAAAACATCCACACAGTATATTTTTTCAGTTTGTTCTGTTATGATTTTTTAATTATTTTCGATTATTTAAGATCACATACTCAGGCACATCCAAACACCTCCCCATTCATGGAACTATTTGAGTTACTTGAGATTGCTATTTCAGGTGGCAGCATATGACAAGACACAACAGAAAATGAAATTCTTTGATCCTTCTAGACCTCAGGATTTCCTCTTCATCTCGGGTACCAAGGTATATTTACCAAGAAAGGACTTGCTTATTTACTTATCTGTTCCGTTCTTACTTTGACCTCTGCTAGATGTAGTGTAGTGGGCGGGTCGGGTAATGGCACAAACTCAAAACTGTGTATTGACTGGTCAGGTTCGGTTGACCCGATTTATTATTAGTGTGCCAAATGTGATTTAAAAAATCCAAGTATATATAGGAGGGTTTATGCACTCAATTTTGTAAGGATACATCTTATGTGACCTTTGATCTGTTGACCCATTTGACTGTTTTTAATTTAAACTGCTGGACACAAAAAAATTAATTACTTGACTTGACCAAAAAGTAAATTTCAAAATTGTCATTCATACATTCTATTATATGAATCTGTTGGCCATTTTTGTTGTATGCTTATTATTTTTGTTTATGTGATACAGATGCGAACGCTTGCAAAGAACAGGGAAAACCCACCAGATGGGTTCATGTGCCCTGGTGGTTGGGAAGTGTTGGTTGAATACTATGATAGTTTGGCTGCAAGTGACTCTGGCAGGGTCCCTGAAGCCGTGGCAGCTTGAGTCGTTTGACACAAGCACACATACAAACGTTTCAGTCCTTGAATCACATAGTTTCCTGCTTCATGGGCCAAGAGTCTGGGCTGTTTGAATACAAATGTTCTAAATTGTTTTAAGTATGCAGTGTGGATTGTTTTGATGATTGCTACTTTCCAAATAAGTTGAGGCATATGTGTTGCCTCCATGTATCCATTCATATGTTGGGTCTTGTGCACATTGTAACATAATGTGTTGTATATACTTGTTGGGTTTGAAACACCTTTCATAATTGCCATAGTGTCTTGCCACTATTTCCTTCCCAAATCCCTTGGCTTTTGATAAGTTTACGTAATGGCAGCTAACAAATGGCTAGGTTACATTTGGAAGGGATAGAAATTAAGGTGTTCACGATCTCTTTTGGCTAATTTTAATGAAAATTTAGATTGAACTGTTAGTTACGGATTTGGTCTTCTTAGGCTGGTTTTAATGGAAATGCTATGACCAAACTTTTAGCTACCCTTTTTGCCACGTTTGGTTGGTTTTGTATAGGGATCGCAATGGGTTGGGTTTGGGCCGGGTATTGGTAATCCCAAGTTAATGCTCAGTTCTAAAATCTTGTCTCATAACTGGCCCATTACCTGTTGGGTATTGGTCGGATAGTTACCAATTGGGTATCGGGGGTACCCATGGGTAGCAGGCAGTGTTGCAAAAATCGGCTCTAGGCGCCGATTAGTTGGCGACTTTCTGGTAGGGTTCTGGTGAGTTCCAACGGATTCTGGTGACTCTTAAAAATTCCGGCAAAAACTAAGAAAATCCAGCGAAATATATATATTTATATATAAAACTGAACTTTTTTTTTATTAAAATTGCATTCTAAATGTGTGTATTTATATATAAAACTAAAAATACATATGAAAAAACCAACCCGATTAATCCCGATTAATCCCTAGTCCCTACCTCGCCGCCCGATTAGCGCCTAGCGATTTTTACAACATTGGTGTTGGGTATACCCATTGGTATCGGATGACGGACAATCTCATGGACCAATATGCATCGGGTATTTTATACAATTCTATTTTTATATTTTAAATATACCATTTCGAATATCAATATGATCATCTTTACAAATTTTCTTATAATAAAAACTACGACAACATTTTCATTTAGAAAATTTAACATAAACATAGTTACAATAACATGCTTAACCTTTCATATTAAAATTTTAAATTAGCTACAACATTTAAACATCTAAAAGTTTCATGTCAAAAAACATAAGTATCTTTAAGTGCTTAAATTTTTATATCCAAAATACATATTTGCTAATCCAAAAAAGTCAATAGATTTAGCTTTATATCAAATAAATAAATAACATCGGGTTTATATTCGGTAAACGAGTATGTGGTTTTGGTTATCGGGCCGGGTATCACCTAATTCATACCCGTCCCATACCCATAAAAAGATTTAAAACTACGCACATACCCCGATCAGTATCTGTCGGGCTTCGGGTATACACGTCCCGTATGTTATGGGTTTTGAGTATACCCGTTAGGCTCGTGTTGCACCCTGAAAGTATCATACATGCCAATTCAATTGGTGAGTTGATGGTTGTTCTACTGGATTCCCACAAGTCCAAGTATTAATGTGGATAAAGATTTTGCAGTAGAAGATTAAGTATTGGATTTCCGCATTTGTTAATGCGGAAGGCAAAGAACAAATGCTGACAAGTGTTTGTTCTTCCGCATCAACAAATGTGGAAGACCAGAAGTAATGCGGACAAGATTCTGTTCATCCGCATTTGCCAATGCGGATGACTGGACAAGAATGCACACAAGTATTTGTTCATCCGCATTACCCAATGCGGATGACCAACATACTAATGCGGATGATCAAGTGAAGAAATGTTGATCAAGTGAAGAAATGTTGATCAAGTCCATCTCATCCGCATTTGCTAATGTGGATGAACCAGAAGAAATGCGGATCAAGACTTAGACTAGGTCTGATGTATAGGTCAGGGGTAGTTTAGTCATTTTGTAAAAAGGCATCTTGTCTGCCTATAAATAGAATAGAAAACCTCGTACATGAGGTGACGGTTGATAGACAATTAGAACATATTTTGTCTTTTATTCTCGAGGTGTATCATTACTGTTTTATGCTCAAACCCTAGCATTTACTGTAATCATCATCTCATTCAATACAAACAAACATTTATGAGTATTTCTTCTGCATTGAATGTTTATTGATTGTTTGTTTCCGCTTTTCATGTAGGGTTTGTTAGAACACAAATCATAGTTTAACCTCTTAAATGTTTCTGAAAACGCAACGGAATTACAACTTTATAAACTTGTTTATAAGCTGAAAAATATGTTCATTAGATGACCATATTATGTTTAAAACAACCCATATATCAAAGGATCATTATATGTGAATAAGCATGCTAAGTGAACATAAAACAACATAATATGACAGCCACAAAGGCTCCCATAACTACCTTCCAGCAGCTCAAAAACCGTGAATGAAAGGGGATGAGATGAAGGTGATGATGATGTCGAATATGCAGCTTAGACTCCAAGAAAAGGAGCCCTCAAGCTAGTATACCCCAAGCCTCCTTGCAAGCACCTCTTGTTAGGGAGATTCACACCAAACACACCACAAAATTACTCTCCAAAAACCCCTTAATGCTGCTGCCTTGGCCGTAGCTTTTGAAGAAAAGAGAGGATTTTTTTGTTTTGCATGTGAAGTCAAGTGAGTGTTAGAGAGTCCAACACTCTTTCATAAAGAGTGTGTGTACCAAGGCAAAAGTATGAATGGGAACTCTGTCTGAGGGAACTGGACACAGCTGTTACCCCATTCATGAGATCTACTTCTCCACTATGAGTCTATATGACTCTCTTGTATAGGCCTCTAGGAAGGTAATTTGTTCCTCCATGGTCAGCTCTTCAGCACCTCCTTCAAATAAAGATTCTGGCCTATAGTACTCAGATAGGTATTTGGCCTGTTTCCCATTCTTTAGCTCCGCAGTTGTTATTATTCTATAAGCAAACTCATCAGGGTGATTACCCTCAAGGAACAACTGGAGCTCATTTTTCCTGACTTCTTCAAGCCTCTTATAACTAACCCCTTTTTCACCATTTTATTTTCAGCATCTTCTGTGGGGTTTGGTTAGCTTTATAAGCTTTCTTGAAGTCCTCTAGGATTTCGCAGGGTGATACTACAAAGACCAGGGAGATCACTTCATCTACAATCTTTTTCACCTGGCCAATGTATCTCTGTGGAATGTTTTTCTTGTGAATCCTGTGAGACACCCTGGGATCAGGCCAAATCCTTACTCTCTCCTTTTGATATTGAAATGTATGCTTAAGAGTGTATAATCTGAGAGCTTGCTTCTTCATGTTGATGATAGAAGATGTGGCTGCATAAGCTTTGTCAACCTCCTCACAATTCCTCATCGTGTTGTTTGTGAAGTTCTTCTTCTTCTAGCTTTACTTTCACAATTTGTCTTTGAGTTTCAGGAGTAATTGTTGGGGAGTGACTTGTCGCCTTCGGCAACTGTATAACAGCTGAGAGTGGCAGTCTATCTTCATCATCATCTTCTTCATCATCTTCTAGCCTCAATACCCTTCTCTTCTTCTTCTGGGGTACATCATCGGCTATTGGTTTTGAGGATGAGGGAGTTGGTTTGGTGGGTTGTGTTTTTGGTGGTTTTTGGGGTAAAGGGATTGTTTTAGTGGGTGGTTGTTTGGTGTTTTTGGTGGGAATGTTGACAGGCTGTTCTAGCATTTTTGAGGTGAGTGTGGCTTTAGATTGCTTGGCTAGTTCAGTCCTGCTCCCAGCACCAGCTTCATTCAAAGCTTCAATAACAAGTCCCTTTGTGTATACTTCAGATGAACAGATCTTGGTGGTTATTGCCAAGACTGTTCCTGGACCAAGCTTTGATTTCGATCAATGATCTTCCAAGATACTTCGCTATAAATCTGATCATGATCTCCAGCCTCTCTCTTTCTAACACATCATAACTTGCCCATCTATTCTGGATTTCTTCAATCTCTAGTCTTCTGATTTCAGAGTCAAGCTTGTCTGTGTCATGGCCTTGCCTAAACACTGATCAATGATGTTATCCATTGATCTGCTGTGTTCGCATCAGCCTCTTTAACCATCAGCTCCAAGGCAGTCTCCTTCTCATTCTTTCTTTTCTTTGATTTCTCCATGTCAGCTTCTTTCTCCTCTTTTTCCTTCTCCTTCTCTTTTTCAGTCTCCACTACCATCTCCTTCTCCTTTTCCACTTCTGTTTCTTTCTCCTTCTCTTTTCTCTCTGCAGTCCTCTTCCTTTTTGCTTTCACTGACTGAATCTCCCCCTTTTTGGTTGCATTGGTTGCAAGGGTTTGATTGTCAGAAAGCTTCTTGCCATAACTTCCTCTAGCAAGGGTTGTATTACTGAGGAGAGCCTCTCATCAATGGTTTTGATCACTATATCAGTGATTATAGGTGTGATGAGAGGAAGGGAATTTTGAAAGATAGCAACTATTTGCTCAGGGGGTTCTGTTCCTGAAAATAGTGCCAGAAGCAGAGGCAGGTGGCTGAGAATTCGGGAGTGGCTATGTTTTGGAGACCTTCAGATGAAGGTGCCATCTGTGGGGTTTGAGAGGCAGATGGTCTTTGATCCTCAGAAGTTTTGGCAAGCAGCTCTTTGAGTCTGCTCACCTCCTCTTCCAGGATAGTGTTTTGGGCTAAAACTCATTAAAGAAGCCCAGGTCATCATCAGTGGGTACTTAATCACCTGACCTCCTGATAGAATCAGGATGAACATGCACTGAGTGGTAGATCAGTTGTACCATGTGCCCCTTTGTCTTGGAACTGGGGACTTCTTGCCTCAGGACTATGTCCTTCATCAGCAGTTGCCTCTGGTAAGGTCTTAGAAATGGTACCAACTACATCCTGAGCATATGCTAAAACAGGATAAGTGGCAGCCTCACCAGAAGTTCCAATCTCCTTTTCTACACTAGAAAATGGAACATTGTAACCCCTATGCTATGGGTTATCAGATGCACTTTGATCCCCCCCTCAATGGTAGAGGTATGCCCGTTGTAATTGGTATATGGGGAGGGGGTGAGGAGTGCAACTGACTCACACTTGTGCAACAATTAATGTAGCACTTTGGGGATTTGCATTGGTGATTGGGTAGAAGCGATTGCACCCGGGGTGAATGGTGCGCTTCAATGGTAACCTCTCAAGTGAGATAGGTTCCAGCAGTGTGGGTTCCCCAATATTGGTTGCAATAGGATCATCTGCTTCAATGGAACCTCTCAACAGGATCATCTGCAGTGTGGGGATATTTCACATGGCTTTTTCTTCATCTTAAGTTGATCATCTGCTGAAGAAGATGAAACTACTGAAGACTTGTTCTTCGGCAGTTTGCTATCAGTACTAGCAGTTTTCTTCCCTTTAGTACCTGCTTTCTTGATATCTTCTTCAGTAGTATTCCCACCTTTTCTACTTGCAGTTTTCTTCCTTTAGTACCTGCAGTAGTTTGGGTTTGTCCACTAGGTGTTATGACATTCACTTTATACGTCAATACTTTCAGTATTTGTGAAATACCACCTGGGGATCAACTTTTTGATCATGTGAGTGTCAGCATTTGAACCATCAAATTAGCGGATAGGTTCTGAAAGGACTAATGCTGACTTCAACCTCTGATGGTGCTGTATCAGATAGTTGATCACATGATGAAGGGATTGGTTATTGCTTTCTTCTCCATTAGATTCTACCTCTGCTCTGGGAGTAAAATCTGTAGGAGGAGCAGTGTGATTATAACCAATGCCAAACTTCACATTGGAAGCAGATTGCTTACTAAGAAGCATTTCAAAACCCTTGCAAGAATTTACCCACCGATCACACTCTACCTGGGTAGTTGCAAGTGTTTCTTTGAGGTCTCTGTACTTCTCTAGAAGTACCTCTTCCCTAGCCTTATCATCTGTGATTTGGCATTTAAGTTTGTAAATCTCATCATTCTTATCATTAGCACAGACTCAAATTCATTTTTCTTTTGGAAATTGTTTGTTCTAGCTCAATGTTCTTGTTAATTAAAGCTACATTTGCTTCTCTAATAGATGCAAATGCGGCTATGCATGTTTCAGAACATAACTTGGCTTTTGCCTCAAAGGATACCTGTGATACCTGTGGTGTAGATGCATTAGAGGATGAAGTATCAGCAGACTCCAAAGCCATAAGAGCTAGATTTCCAAAAGGACTGTCACCACCATGTTGACCAGCACCAGAGACAGTTGTTCATGACCAGACAAATCATCTGGTAAACTGCTCCAGTCAACAACTCCTGGGGTGAAAAAGCTGTGTTGTTGAGGTTGAGTTTGTTGATGAGATTGGGAGGTGAGGTTCAGGTAATGCATTTGGTTGTTGTGCAATGGAGCTTGAACCGATTTGGCTGAGGCAAGTAATACAGGGAAAAGGATATGACATTGGACCCTGGGGGACAAAGTATGCAGGAGATACAGGTGTGATTGATGACTAGAACCAGCAGGATTTGCCCTCTGTTTTGTAGACTAGTGCTGGGAAAGTCACAAAGGGTGCAGCAGAGTTAGATCCAGTTGATCTACATTCTCTTGCAAAGTGTCCAAGCCTTTGGCATTTATGACACCTCAACTTACTCTTGTCAAAACAACTTTTGTTTTGCCATAGAGTCCAGGAAATTCCTGCCAGTTCTCTTGTAGAACTTCTGAGATCTGATATTAACTAAGGCCATTTGGCTTAGAATATCCATCTCTTCTAAATCATCATCAGCAATTCCCTTCAGATCATCCATGATGAAGCATAGATTCATTATTACATTACTGCTGCCAGAATGACTATCATAACACCAACAATGCATGATCAGAACTGTTTGAAGAGAAATCAATATGCTCATCATAATTGCTTTCAGATGCAGCATATTCTGACTCATGACCAACCAAGGCAGTGTTCCCTAATACAAAGTCATCAGTGAGCTTTCCTGATGATGATAGTTTCCTTTTCTGCTCTATCTCTCTTTCGAATGTAAGCAGTTTCCCATGAAGTTTGGTGAGGATAGGCTATCCAGATTTGCACTAGAGCGTAGGACAATAGTGTATGTCCCATCTCTCAGGCAGTGATCTGAGGAATCTGTTATTCATCTGGCTGTTGGTGTATTCCTGTTTCCCCATTTTCAGCTTAGAGATCAGACTGAAAAACGCTCAAACTGTTGAGTCAGTGTCTCACCCTTTCTATGAGAAAATGTCTCATATTGTTGGGCGAGAATTTCTCTGTTGTTTGCTAAGACCTCATCAGTTCCACCAAATTGTTCCTTCAGTGCATTCCAGAGGTCATGACAGTTTCATGATGCATAAGCCCTGAATAGATTTCAGTAGGTATTGCCATGGCCAGAATTCCATGGCTTTAGCATCAATCTCAACAGTTTCCGATCTTCATCTGAGTATTGTTCCTTCTTCTTCGGAACCATTTGATTGGTTTCCGGATATTATCACCATAGGCTTATGTGGTCCATGTACCAGATGTCCAACAACCTGAACTGTTAACAGACAGGTGATGAAGCATCCTTTGTTGCCATATGTTATACTCAGTCCTAACCAGCATCGGAGGCTTGGTTGAGGAACCAGTATTGTGAGGGTCATTAGAAGGAGTAGTCATCTCAAATTCAACCAAATTCAATTAAGCTATAACAAATTTAGAACAAAACACTACGAACCAAATTGAACCAAGAGAGATCTCAAGATGAATAAGCGAAAGTGGCAGAAATTCAATAATCTATAACCAGTTCTTGCAAATAAGCTAATTCAACCAAACATAGATATCCAATAGCAGTTTCAATGATCAACTGTTAGATCGATCAATGATTAACTGCTCTATACCATTTGTTAGGATCAGTAATAACGTTTGATTGATTTGAGAGTATAGAAGGAGAACAAACAAGAATTAGCAAATTCACAAGAACACAAAGATATTCGAAGTAAGAACAAACGGTTATAGACATAAGAATTCTGCAAAATTATTCATTCAATATTCGCTTTCGTGGTAACAGAATGTCGCATATACAATTAGGTCAACATCTCTTATATAGAAGATGTGACGTCTGGTGATGTCACTTGATAGTGACATCTAACAGAATTTATTCAACTACTAATAGTTAACACAACTACTGAAGATGTCAAAACAGCTAACATCTTCTTACAAAAATGCTAAGTGTTAACTATTACTACAACTACTGAAAAGAAAACTACTGAAGGAAACCATCACAACAACTGAAGAATGCTTCTTCAGCTGTTGTAACAAACTCTGAAGGCTTCAGTACTTGTACTTGAACTTCAACTGTTGTCATCAGCTGATGTCTTCAGCTCTTGTCATCAGCTGATGTCTTCAGTTGTGTCTTCAGCTGATGTCTTCAGCTGTGTCTTCAGCTGATGTCTTCAGCTGCTGTCTTCAGCTGATGTCTTCAGTCTTTGTACTTCAGCTATTGTTCTTCAGTACTTTAGATTTTCAGCTGTGAAGTCTTCAGCAGTTGTTGTGATGTCTGTGGGACTTAGAGGTTTTTCTGATCCGGCTCATTGGTTCTTTTGGTCCAACAACAGTTGTGAGATTAAACAAGAATCAAATAGATGATTCTTGAATATTATGACATGTTTTACCTTGAAAACAACGGATTAAGAACACATACATATCTTTGTTTAATGTTGATTTGATAAAATTTGAATGTTATAGAAGGGGGAAAAGTTTGTTGAGAGTGTGTTTTTCTAGGTCTGAAAAAGTGAACTGAAAAAGCGAATAATGAATTTTGAAGTCAAACAACATCATTTATACTCTCAGACACATTAATTTTACCACATTAAAGAAGTGGGACCCTTGACAAATTCTTCCGCAGATCATCTACGGATCCCATAAATCATCTGAGGATGTCTTAATAACATCTGCTGATGAAGTATAACTTACATTTTCATAGATTACCAACACTATGAAATTAACTTATTTTGTTGATCTTTGCTCATCCAAACAGTGGATGGAGGCTTACTACAAGGAAAGGGAATTGTGCATCAATTCACTTCTGCCTACACGCCTCAAATGATGGTGTTGCTAAGAGAAAGACAGAAGCTTGATAGAGACAGCACAGACAATGCTGACAGACTCGAAATTGCCTATCCAATTCTGGAATGAGGCGTGGCTAATGCATGTTATACACTAATCGAGTTCTGATAGTCAAGCACCACGGAAAGACATGTTACGAGCTACTACAATGACGTAACCGAATCTGGAGTATCTCGAACCTTTTGGCGCGCCGTGCACACTTCTGAAGAAAACACTCAAGAAGAAATTTAGCGAGAAGACTGATGAAGGCATCTTCTTAGGATACAACATACCGAACAAGAAGTTTACAACAACTCAACGGTTTTTAGTAGAAGTGTGGTGTAATGTTGATGTTCAGAGATATACCACACCACCTACTGGCAAAGGACCCGCCTACTTTTTTGACTATGATGGATTCTTTAAGTCTTTCAACATCCCTGTCTCTCCTTCTGATGATGAGTTAGCTACTCGAATGATGTATGATATCTTGAATACACCATCTCTTGATTCAACATCATCGAGTTCACACGAAGAATCATCTACTCGATCAGGGGGAGTAGTCGACGACAGTGACTCCTCCTCTGAAGATGAAGCTGAAGAAGATGACCAGAACAGTCAGGAGGAACAGTTCAGTTCCTGAAATTCCACAAGCATCTAACGGTGATTCACCTTGACTTCGGAACCTCAAACTCCTTCTACCTCAGATGCAGAACCATTTCATAATTGGGCTCTGAGGTAGCTGTTCCTACTACTCCAGGATCACGTCTAACGTCTATCATCCCTTAGACAATGTCATTGGGATGTCAGATCAGGAGTACAAACCCGAAATCAGTTGTACTCAGCTGATTATGCCTCTGTTATGGAAAAGGGATACATTCTGATGGTGCTTATCGTGTTTTGTCTCGCAGTTTGAGCCAAAATACGTCAGTGATGCACTAACGATGAGGCATGGGTGAGTGCCATGCGAGAAGAACTTCTTCAGTTCAAGAAGTTAGGAGTATGGACTCTGGTAGATAGACCTAAAGGTGCTAAGGTCATTGACACCAAATGGGTCTTGAAATGCAAGAAGATGACCAGGGGTCATTATCAGAACAAGGTTCGACTGGTTGTTCAGGGATTTCGCCAAGTCGAGGGGATTGACTACAATGAAGTGTTTGCACCCGTGGCAAGGATGGAAGCCATCCGTATCTTCCTTGCTATGCATCGTTATGAAGATTAAAGTCTATCAATTAGATGTGAAGAGTGCATTCCTTCATGGGGAATTCGAGAGACAGTGTATGTAGTCAACCCGAGGGTTGAAGATCCTTATCATCGGGACAGAGTTTACAATCTCGACAAGGCCTTATACGGGCTTCATCAAGCTCCAAGGGTCTGGTATGAGAACTCTCAACTCATCTTGTGAAACACGGCTTTCGCAGGGGAGTCATTGACTGCACACTGTTCATCAAAGAAAAAGATGGAGACCTACTGCTAGTACAAATCTATGTCGAAAGAGATTGAAGCAGTTATGAAGAAAGAGTTTGAGATGAGTGCTATGGGGGAGATGAAATTCTTTCTCGTGTTACAGGTGGATCAGACACCAATGGGATCTTTCTACATCAGACCAAGTATGTGGGAGACTCTCAGTCGGTTTGACATGGAGAATGCTTTTGCTGCTGGGACTCCACTTGCTACAAATCATGATATAGCACCTGACGAAAATGGAGATCTGTAGATGCCACAATGTACCGAGGAATGATTGGATCCCTCATGTATCTCACTGCCTCAAGACCTGAATCATGTATGCTACATGTTATGTTCTAGATATCAGGCTAAGCCTAAGGTTAACCATCTGATTGGGGTCAAAAGGATATTTCGTTATCTGAAGGGTACACCCACACTGGGTTGTGGTATCCTCATGATGATGACTTTGAGCTCACGGCGTATAGTGACTCGGATTACGGGGGCTGCAAGATGAACTACAAGTCTACATCGGCAGGGTGTCAAATTCTTTGGAGGAGATTAGTTACCTGGCAGTGTAAGAAGCAGACCTCAGTTGCATTGTCAAACTGTGAAGCCGAATACGTTGCTGCTGCAAGTTGCTGTTCACAAATCATCTGGATTCAACAGCAAATGCGGGATTACGGTTTAAAATTTTCTTCTACTCCTATCTTGTTGACAACTCTGCTGCAATGCAGTAACTAAAATCTAGTACAAATCCAAAGACCAAACACATCGGTATTAAATACCATTTCATAAGAGACTGTTTTGAAAAGAACTTAATCGATGTGGTAAAAATTAATACTGACTTTCAACGCGCTGACCTCTATACAAAAGCCTTTGATAAACCACGCTTTCTATATCTGTTAGAGGTCAAAGGGTTAAAAAGAAAGTGAGTGTTTTTTCCTGATGATGATCATGTGTAGTCCGATGCATTGTAGTTATATTTTTTATTTTTCTTATTTATTTTATTCTGTTTAAATTAAATTCATGTTATTTAGCTGTCTGTTAAATCCTAAAATAATTAAATCCAGTATGATTTTAGAATTTTAGGGGGAGAGTAGGTCAGCTAGTAATATTAAAAAAAAGAGGGAGAAGGAGGAGTGGATAGCTGATATAAGGTAGATCGTATCTATGATACCGATTCAAACCTTTTAGAAAATGATAGTACATAGGAACAAATCAAAAGGGACTTTAAAATTGAATTTAGAAAAGATGCAAAATTCAAAGTATAAGTAGTGTAGTCTAAGCAATATAAAAGGGAAGATGATAGAAAAACTGGTAACTACTAAGGTAACACAAAGAAAGTAGACCTAGAGGTTGCTAGACCACAAATGATATGTCGTAGATTCAACACAATAGATGATTAGACCTGACTGGTGATCTCAAGATCAAACTAAGTTGTTCAACTGATTGTGGGCTTGCCATCTTATCACTGGTTAACACAATCAACAATATTCCAATAAGGGGTAATGAGCATGTAAACGCCACAAATGTGTGCGGATGACCATAAATAGAGCAAAGCACGAAAAAAATGAAAGACAAATGCTATCAAGCTAATGACATATGTTGTTGGTGCATTCTGGGCAAAAGAAAATTTAGCTGCTCTAACAAGAAGATAGGTTGTGTGCCTCTCTGCTGTGCGATGGCACTGACCTGAGGATAAGTATAACCTAGATATTCTAGAATTCATTGTTGTTTGCCGCCTCTCTGCTGTGCGATGGCACTGACCTGAGGATTGGCTTCTCTTTGAAAGCTCTAAGAATAGTCTCTTCTAGTAAAAATACCGTAGACCGCTCAAAAGCTCCTGAGGAATGTTGATTACCATATAAGTGTGGGATCCAAAAATGTTAGTTGAAATAATTAAACCTAAAACTATCACCAGTTTGTGTCTAAAGTCTGTGTATGGATTCAAGAGGAAAATATACTGACAATCATTGTGGCTGCAATTCTGAAAGTTCAAATCAATGGGGAATCTAATAGTACCAGTGTGATTTCCTAAATTTGCTAACACTCTGGATGAAAACCAAGAATTGAGCATCAAAAGGTTTTGATAACAGTCCCAAATGATTTGACTTTCCTGTATGATTCCAAATTAATTGGTCCAGGTGTGGGTCAAACTAAATTGAAGCTGCCTATTCTGGAACCAAATCCAGTAGATGTCTATCTTAGGATTTATCTCTCACAAAAAGTCAAAAACAAGTTTTATTTTTGTATGTAGTTTAAGTTTCTAGTTAGTTAGTCATTTTAGTTTGTTTGTTCGTCGGACTATATCATGAAAATCAGTACGGGATTAACTCACCTAAAAGGGTCATGTCTGAGATGGCCACATGTGTTTTCAAAGTTTAAAAGGGTCACGTCTGAGGTGACTAAATTGTTTAAAAGGATCACGTCTGAGGTGATCAAAAGGTTTTCAAGTTAAAATGATCATGTCTGAGATGATCAAATGCTCATAATGTTAATTTTAACAGGTAAAAAGGGTTTAAGTGCTAAATGTTCATAAGTGTAACCCATTCGCACGACTGGATCATAAGTATGGACCAACCATGCGAATCGGTCCCATCGCACGACTAGACATGAGATTGAGCCATTCACCCGAATGGCTTATCAGAATGATCCATTCGACCGAATGAAAGGGTGCGAATGAGTCAGTCGACCGACTGGGACTCAGTTGGTTAACTGAGGCACGAATGAAAGGGCACGAATAAGTTAGTCGACCGACTGAGACTCAGTCGGCCAACTGAATGCGACTGACTGGGCCAATCGCACGACTGAGCATCAGTCACCCGAATGAACCGAGCGAATGAGGCCAGTCGGCCGATTGAACTCAGCTTCAGTATTTAAAGGGCCATAGTCGATCGCATTCCACTATCACCGTCAATCGCTCCTAAATCGCACCAAGTACCGTTACTCTGCCGAAATTCCTCTAGACCTTGTTTTTACATCTTTATTGATCTTCTGACGTGGGTTGTCGATTATACAGGTATATTGCAGTGAAATCTTACCGAAATCAGAAGACATTGAACCCAAATTGTGATATTCGAGTGAAATAAGAACGGTCTGTAAATGACCTAATAACCAACATAAACTAAGCAAAATGTTAAAATTAGTTTAATAGGTTATTTGTGACAAGATGGCGAGTCTAATGGACCATTAAACATGTTAAATTACTTGATTTGGTCAAGATTCAACCACAGGCGACTGAACAGTGGGACAAGCGACTGGTCGACCGGATGAACTCCAATCGCACGATTGAAGCTTGCGATTGGGTCAATCGGCCGAATGCACCATGCGAATGAACTCAGTCGGCCGACTGAACCAATCGCAGACTCAGCCAATAGATGAACTAAGTCTCAGTCTTATTCACCCGAATGAGCTCAGTCGCATGAAGGACACCGACTGACTCCAGTCGCATGAAAGGACAACCGACTGACTCCAGTCGCATGATTCATTCGCACGAATGAATCAGATTGAATTTAAACTATACACCTTGAATGAATTTTGAATGTATGACTTTCTAATGGTTCTGTGTCTTGTGTTTCAGGTCAATGGCTGATAGATGGTCCATCAATCCAAAGCACAATATATGTGCTCATTTGGACCATACGACTCGGAATGGGGCCGAGTTTACAGAGATTATTGCGTCCTTCGACGTTCTCGGATACATAAAGCCATATCCACACCGTGTACTCCTTACAAGTCGTTACATCAGGCTTTCTGGGAGAATGCCTCCGTAGATCGTTCACGTGAGCCTTACAGCATACGGAGCTCCATTCATGGTCATGATATTGAGATTACAGTAGCTGACATCAGAGAGTACTTGATTTTGGGAACGATACTTATCACCCGACCAGACTACATCCATTTACAGTCAAAGGTTGCTTTCTAGGATCAAGTACGCTGGGGACATCACTCAGGTGTGCTCAACAAGAGCACCTGTGTCCCCAGTATAAGAACTTGGTGCATGTGATCCTGAAGTGTATTGCTTCTCGGAGGGGTGGGTTGATGACCTGTCAGACCAGATTTAGAATGCCTATGTGGCACTGGTGCTGAACCACCCCTTCAGCTTCTCGAGCATGATCTTCTCATATGGTGGAGAATCTGGAGGCCAAGGGGAAGGAGGGTTTTTGTATGTACCCCAGATTTCTGCAGCTGATCTTCAACGAGAAGCTGCCATTACTTCCAAGGAGAGCCATGATGCGTGTGCCTTAGAGATTATGGATGACACCGATTTGGGTCGCATGAGAGTGTATCAGGGCAAGCAGTAAAGCCCCAGGTAAAGAGGTTGATCGGCCATCTGGCCAATGAAAGATATGTGGCGCCAGGTAGACGCAAGTGGCGTCATGATGAAACGATTCAGACATGAGAGGCTATTGCTCCCAGAGCATGATTCAGACGATGATGACAGGGGGATGCTGGGGATGATATGCCATTCCACCGAGGGGCACAGCTTCAGATGTTATACCTCCAGTATCTGCCCCAACAGGCGACATAGCTGAGTCAGGGTTTCCACCAGGACTTCATACCTGGTGAGGAGGAAGAAGACTCGGATGAGGAGCCCTTGACGAGGACTGTGGGAAGCAAGGTTGTCCCACAGAGTATGGACTCCAGGCGGCTAGTGAACAACCCCAGGGATTCGGGAGAGATTGTTGCAGATCCTAGCTGGTCCCCTGAGTCAGCTAGCCGTGTTCTAGGGGGAGCATCCACCTCGACTGGATCGAGGAAGAAAAGGATGGCTCAGCCCCACGGCCAGAAGAAGAAGAAGAAGAAGACTCACCTCGTCACCACCACAAACCACTACATCTACCACCACCACTACACTTCCCAGCTACACTACCACCACCACACCTCCACCACTGTACATATGCCAACCACCACCATATCTTTCACTTCTACATCACCTCCACTATCACAACCTAAACCAACCCCATCTTCACCACAGCCACCACCCACCACTAGCCACCAAGCAGGACCCTCATCCATCCCGCACATATATATGGATCTCCTCTACCTCCAATTGGGTAGAGTAACACAGCTTTCTGCGCTGAACCGGATGGTGGCGTTTATTAGCTGTGCTGATGAGGAGAAGACGCGTAGATCCGTCATCTGACAAATCTTACTGCAACGTAGTCTCAGCAGATCTCGGAGCAGGCTCGGTTGCTAGATGAGCAGGCCCAATAAATGGCTGCTTAGAGCCACGAGATCGCCAACTCCAAGAGCACAGTGTCACATCTACTAAGAAGAATGAGGAGTTGGAGGAGGCTAAGAAGACCATCATGCTAAAGCTTAAGGGATCTAAAGACGAACCACTAAAGATTAAAGAGGGAGAAGAAGATGATGAGGATGATGATGAGGATGATGATGATGAGACTGAGGATGATGATGGGATTGAGGACGAGAGAACAGAGGAGAGGAATGAGGATGATGATGATGAAGGAGGAGATGCA